>JASDQU010500987.1:72368-85791 GCA_032191745.1 Picea mariana | reverse complement strand
GGAAAAGAAAAAGTTGAGAAAAGGGGCCCAATTTGGGAAATCAGATAAAATTCGAAAAGTAAGCAAATTAAAAGCCTATTTAAGGAAAATATCAACTCAATTCAAAAGGAATGAAACTAATTCATAATCAAGAGATCGAAACATGGAGGCTCATCTAACTTATTCATTCCAAAATAATTGAAATAAACCAAGTTACAAGGCAATGAGCAGATAATATCAATACAAATTCAAAAAAAGAAAGAAGAAGGAGCCCCCCCAAGTTTTGCTCAAAACTTAGGTTGTTGTTGAGGGAACAAAAGATAGAAGAAATAATATTTTAAGTGTTAAAGACATCAAGTTTTAGGAATCATTTTTTTATTTTGGTTTGACTAGGAGTCATGGTAAGCATACTCAAAAGAAGATTTCCTCGATCTTGGGGATTTGTGACTATATTTTCTCTTTGTACTATTGTTTCTCCTTTCCTCTGGGTTTCCTTTGTTTCTTTTCTATAATTATGTCTACATTTCTATCATTCTTTGGAGTAGTTTTTTATTAATTCATATACACTCCTCTTGAGCTTTTATTAATCTATCATTGAAGCTCTAGATGGTATTGGGTAGATCAATCAACATTTCCTAGTACTTATTGGACTCAATGTCCACATTTTTTTTGATTCACATCTCCTATGTGGATAATCTCATGGATTTTTTGGGCATCCTAGGAGTCATTCATATTTGCAAGTGAGGTTCAAAACCAAGCTTGAATGTTATATTCTATAGTAATTTATGAAAAAACATTTTTTTTTTCAAGCAATTAGTTATATGTTTGTCTTCTCCTCTAAAAGTTCTCTCCACTAAGTATCATTTTTCCCAAAATGGAGAATGAGTTATTTTATGCACCTTCCAAAAGTTGACAACTTGTTAGTTTTTGACACTTTTTTAGTACAAATTATAGGGGTTTGGGGCTAACTTCTACAACTTGTAGATAAAAACCAACATTTTTTTTACATTATGGGTTGATAGAATTTATAAGTTTAATTCCATTGAGAATTTTTATTTTCTTCTATATTTCTACTATCAATTTTTGTAGTACTCACAACATAACAATTTTTTTACTTTTGAAATTCGCTCACCTTCATGTGCTACATGGGCAATTTTCTATTTTCCATTTTGTAAAAAACTAGAAAATTTTGAAAAAATAGAATTTGTCAAGAACTCATGATATTCAAATTTAATAAGAAAAAAAAAATACCAGATTACTTATTTTGAATCAATTTCCTTTTAACACTATTTTCAAAATTTGTTAAGAAATAATGGGTTTTTTTATTATTATTCTTGAGCCAAATGCTAAAATTCTTTTGAGAATTTATTTAGTTATAGGTTTGTACAGGACAATATTAGGTCCATTGACATGTTTTTGTCTTAATCCAGGTTACATGTTAGGTTTCATTGACATGTTTTTGTATTGCAAGATCAAATCTTGTAAAATTAAATTTTGGTTTTAATTGAATTTTTGGGCAAATCAACAAAAGAATCTTGTCAATACTCTTTTGTAAAGAATTCGTGGATAGTACTTAACCTAAAACACCTAAAATTTTAGGTTGATCAATGTTTCTATAATAGTGAAATAATTCATATGGAAGATTTCTCTAACTTCTTTGTTGTGGAGAGAATTTATTCTCACATTAATGTCGATTACCAATCATTCTCATTATAAATAATCGAAAACATGTTTTTGGATAGAATAAGACTTAACCAAAACCTTTGATTTTCTTCAAAACACTATCTTGAAATGAAGTTGGACATAGATAACATTTGAATTAACTCTTTCTCAACTCACTCAGTGCACTGGAATGTATACAAGAATAATTGAACAATACGAGTGTATTTCTCGTCGTGGTAAACTTATATATGTACTATTTCAAATAAAATTGGTAAAAAATTTGGCACACATGAGGCAATGAAAACTTGCTTCATGACCCAACTCTTTACATGCAAGTTATTATGTAAAATCTATGAAAGAAGAGTGCATTAGAAGAGAAATTGTGGTAGCAAAAAACTGTATGCAAGATAATAAAATGAATTTATGCAATTATGTCATGAAAGAGGTTTTTTTGACACTATTTGGGGTTAAAAAAACAAAACAAAAAATTGCTACATAGGTTCTTTTTACAAGTATTTGGGGGCTAAAAAAAAACAATAATTTTCACTGCAATTTTATTCTACTTTGGATTGCCATGCATATAAAGTATACAAAGATCCTTATGACCCATATTTTCCAACACCTAGGTATAAAATATTTGCTTACACAAAACACAAAGCTCTATAGGAACTCGAAGATCATTGCTTTGATAAATGATATAATAGTGACGTGTTTTCAAGTGGGCAAGTTAGTATTGTCCAATGTATTTACACCACATATTCCATTAAAAAAAATCAACTATGTTTAATTAATATTACAATTTAGATTTCTTTCGTCCCTAAGCATTTAAGGGACAAGAATAAACATTCAATCTTATAACATTCATCACACAACACGCAAATATTTTTAAGGAGATTCCTCGTGGGGAAGAAACTCCAATTTAATATCAATTTGAGAGAAATGTCAACCAATGAATATTTACATATGCAATATTACACAACCTTTAGGACTCCACATCCACAGGTTTGTGTTTACAATGTTTGATACCCTTGGTAACAAAGTCAAGGCCTTTCCTTTCCTCAAGGGACTCCCTTCTTCTTTCTTCTACAACAATACCTAAGTTAGTTGTGATCCCTCACTTTCCTTTCTCAGAAAGATTGTCCAATCTCCAACCCTCGAACATTTTATTCATCCTACAATATACCTCTTATGGACCATCTCCAGGAGTTAGTTATGATGGTTCAACTTCTCTTGTGACCCTTTAGTTAAACAATAGTTTGATTCCATCATCGGTAACCAATTCCATTTATCCAGTTGATAAGGGCTTGGTCATCAAATGTCACATAGACATCCCTTACTCACTGACACCTGAGCAGCTAACATGTTTCTACTAAGAAATCCTTGCTAATCCTTCAATCCATGTCGTTCACCCAATATAGTCAATCTCCTATCCTAGTCATCAACATTTGTACACTAGTCAACCACAATCTAGTCAACACACTAGTGGACTTTTCATTGTTGATATTCTTTCTTATTAAGTTTTCCTCTATCATTAGTCTACTTGGTTTAATCAACTTCCTCAATGGATCTTACCTCTAGCCTTCATTCAATCCAATTTCAAGTCAAACCTCCCCCTTTAGGGATTTTTTGGTCCCCCAAAACTTATTAGCTATGAAGAAGATGAGAAAATGTGTCATTTACCTCCTTAAATAGATACAATTTTTCTTTTGTAGGAACTTGGCCCTTTAAGCCAATTCTTAGAAACACTCATTTACATGTGCAAGTTTCATGAATTTTCCTCTTTAACATGATGTCATGTTCCAACTCATTCTACACATATGGAACTAAGTCATCCATCTTGGGTAACACTAGTAACTCATCCACCCATTCATCAAGCATGGAAGGTTTGTAAAGCTTCAAATTCTCTACATTGATAACATAATAGGTGATCATATGTGTTGGCAACTCTAGTGGAAATACATTTTCCGCCACTTGTTGAACGATTTCAAAGGGACCATACCTAATGGGTTTTATCTTCTTCCCCTGGCCATGTATATGTTTCTTACTGAGATGTACCCACACCATATCTCCCACTTAAAATTGATGAGATACCTTGTGTCGATCATGCCTCTCAATATACCTTTGTTGTGCCCTTTACAAGTCCTCTTCCACTTGCCTATGTATCTATTGAATTCTTTTGATCTACTCGATGACATTGTATTGGCCATCATTGTGATCCTTAATCCTTACCTGAAGGTATCCTGACTTGAGGCTCTAACTTGGAAAAATACTTTGGTGCTTGCAATTGGTCTAGAAAGTTGTCAATCCTTGACAAAGGATATCAATACTTGACAATGATGTTATTGAATTCCCTAAAATAAACACATGTATGCCAAGTTCCATTCTCAAAACCAACAAATCAAAGATTCAAAATGGGGGACACTAGGCCTAATAACCCCTTTATCCAACAATTCTTATACTTTCCTCTTTATCTAATGATTATCCGTCATAAAATTTTGATAGAGACCAAGATTTGGCAATGGTGATTTTGATAGCAGTTGAATCTCATGCTCAATTAGTGTTTTAGGTTGCAACCTTTTTTATCTCTGCAAAAATAACCTCATACTTGCATGGAAGTCAACTAAGGATTTCTTATGATCAATTGTGATTTCACCTAACTTACCCAAATTTATCTCTACTCTACAGTCTTATTTTCCTAGGTATTACAATCATTGTTACAAATTTCTTATTGTTATTAATTAACCTCTTAGCCTAATTTGTAGAAATTAAGGATATTGTCTTCTTATCCTTGTATGTATTGATAAGGTAGAGTTGTCCTTCCTTCATTAACCTCCACTTGTTGTCCCTTCTCAAGAAAATAACATGTGTATCTCATATATATGGGATAATAGTAACAAGTTCTCATACATCTAATGGCACAACATCACGCCCCAACTAGTCCACAAATTGATTCAAAATACATAACTTGAACTTACACTAGTGAGTGACCTATAGCTTTGTGTCCTTTTGTAACCACCCCAAAGGATAAGGTTCACGATATGCATTAGTGTTCAATCCTCACTATCTTACCAACATTTCGTAAATTAGGTTCTTATGGCTACCCAAATAAAAAATAGTTGATACCATTGTCCTCTTGATTTACATATTCACATGGAACAACTTCTCCCTTAATGTGTCTAAGGACCTCTTCTCAGAAACTAAAAGAGACTTCCTCACTCGAATTGGGTCTATATTCTCAACAGTCTTACCTTTTTCAACATCAACAATGTTTGAATGAGCCATCAATGAAACTTTTCCATCAACATCTAATGCTCCTTCTATCTCTTTAACTTCAACTTTCTAAATTTTCAAGAATTTCTTGCTAGTCCAACTCTGAGGAATAAGATCGAGATGTAATGTTCAACGATTTTCCTTGTTGGTCATCCTTCTCACGATGTTCACAACCCAAGTCCTTATATGTGGAATTAGAATATTGCTTCTTTCCCTTTTCTTTCTTGGGTCTTTCTTCCCTATTTTCCTAGAAGAGATCATTCCATCAGTGGGTTTCTTACCATATTTTCCTTCAATATACATGCATAATCAAAGGTCTTGAACTCAAATATAATCACCTCCCTTTTGAAGTAATTGAACAATTCGGTGATGTACTTCATCATCAATGTCTTGTCATACTATTTGATATCAAGTTGGATGCACTTCCTTCTGAATTCGGTTGTATATTCTTGAATTCTTTGTCTCCTTGGCTATGTCTAAGATGGTGCTAGTTGAACTCTTGTTATTTTTTATACCTCATAGTATAGAATTGGTTCTTAACAATTGTCTTAAAATCCTCTCATACCACAACTTACTTCTTCTTGGTAAGAAATCTTTCTTGACACATAATTTCCCACTATAGCAATGCATGATTCCCTCCATTGTTAGTGGAGAGAAATAAATCTTCTTTTGTATCTGTAAACCCACCAAAATTGAAATAGACTTCTCCTTGCCCCAACCAATTACTTAGTTTATGAAGGTCCATGTGATCATCGTAAGGTTTTATCTACACTTTATCCTCAACTCTAAAAGGGCTTCTAGAAATATAAGGGTCATTTTCTTAGTAAAAGGTTTTTTCCTTGGCCATATTGGGACTCTTTGGTTTCTAAATTTCTCTAATAGAGAAGTTTCCTTTCTTCCATCTTTATTCTTATCAATCAACACTGGAACGTAATCCTATATCTGTTGATTTTTCAATAGTCAAGTTTAAGCATGAAGTTCATTCCATTTTAGCATTTGTCTTAACCATAAACAATAATGTTGCAGCAACCAAGATCACAAGAAGAAACACCATGCACGAGAACACAAGAAGTATCCTGGGAAACCCTTCTCAACAAGGGAAGAAAACCCAGCCAAATCCTTTGCTATATTCTTCAATAGAAATACCTTCACCGCCAATAATACCTAGCACACAAGAGGGTGCTCAAACCCTATAAGACTAATGCCCAAGAGAGGTGTGCACCTTTTCCCAAGTAGATGTACTCGCTGAAATTTCCAAACTCACATGAAAGATATGTTTCCTCAATGGGGAATTTACCTTTACTTATACTAACCTGAACCTGTCAACATAAGTGTCTATTGTCACAAGAGGGCCGACCTCACTAGCTTATAATATAATTAATATTAACCAAATTAATTATCTTTTACATTAATTAACAGTTACATTAAGGTGGGGTCGACCTGTACCCTTTACATTACAATTAGGGTTACATGCAGGTCTGACTCTTGTACAATATAGCAAAGGATCTGATACACCCACTAGTGCTCATCCACTAGGGGCACATCCATAGGGATTTCCATATCTCTAGCTCACTGCATTACACAGAAGAACCAGATCTTCACACGTTCACCTATGCTCGTCCACAGGCACGTCCACTCTACAAATATTCTTTCCCACTGCCTCACATAGGAGAATCATCTGGAGTTTCTCGTCAACTATGCTTCTCAAAGGAGGCTAATACATCATCTTCATTTATGTTCACATGACGATGCACCCAACACTTTGGGATTTCACATGTTCACCTTGTGCTTAACCACAGGCACGTCTAACTCAACTTATGCGGGTGCATATAGAGTAGCAGACCTGGATAAAGTTGCCCCAACCAATTAAGCTTCCATATGTTTGAGTCCCTTCCCGTTTGGAACAAGGGGGAAAGAACGTTTCATTCACAGAGCATTTTGTTTTGCTTATTCAGTAAGAGCTGCTCATGCAGTTGAAAAAAGGAGAACCAAAGCAGCTTGAACTAATTAATATATATAACTTGAACGAAACTTCTTATTGAGCTTCCTTATAACGACAGATCACCTTTGGCACTGGATAATCATCTGGAGTTATTCTCAACTCTCTAAATGGAGGAGGTCATCTCTATGGAGGATAACCACAGGCACGTCCACTCTACAAATATTCTTTCCCACTGCCTCACATAGGAGAATCATCTGGAGTTTCTCGTCAACTCTGCTTCTCAAAGGAGGCTAATACATCATCTTCATTTATGTTCACATGACGATGCACCCAACACTTTGGGATTTCACATGTTCACCTTGTGCTTAACCACAGGCACGTCTAACTCAACTTATGCGGGTGCATATAGAGTAGCAGACCTGGATAAAGTTGCCCCAACCAATTAAGCTTCCAKATGTTTGAGTCCCTTCCCGTTTGGAACAAGGGGGAAAGAACGTTTCATTCAYAGAGCATTTYGTTTTGCTTATTCAGTAAGAGCTGCTCATGCAGTTGAAAAAAGGAGAACCAAAGCAGCTTGAACTAATTAATATATATAACTTGAACGAAACTTCTTATTGAGCTTCCTTATAACGACAGATCACCTTTCGCACTGGATAATCATCTGGAGTTATTCTCAACTCTCTAAATGGAGGAGGTCATCTCTATGGAGGATAACCACAGGCACGTCCACTCTACAAATATTCTTTCCCACTGCCTCACATAGGAGAATCATCTGGAGTTTCTCGTCAACTCTGCTTCTCAAAGGAGGCTAATACATCATCTTCATTTATGTTGACATGATGATGCACCCAACACTTTGGGATTTCACATGTTCACCTTGTGCTTAACCACAGGCACGTCTAACTCAACAGATCACCTTTCGCACTGGATAATCATCTGGAGTTATTCTCAACTCTCTAAATGGAGGAGGTCATCTCTATGTTCCAACTCTATCTCAGGTAGGAACCACGTACCATTCTTAGGGGATTTCTATCAGGTTTGTAAGTTGGATAAAGACTCACATAGCTACAATGATCCAAATCTCACGGGTTTGTAAGCTGGAGAATGTCTCACATAGATGCAATCATCAACACTCCCTCTCACCTAGGGAGGCATTCTTCATCATGCCAAGTCTCACACGGATGTACTCTGAATTTTGTCTTTGCTGGAGTCATCAATACTCCCTCTCAACTAGTAAGGCATTCTTCACCAAATTAGTTTGGTGAAGATGTCTGCAATCTGCTCATGTGTAGCAAGGTACTGCATGTGTGCAATTTTCCTCTTCATCATATCTCTGATATAAGAATATTTCATCTCATCGTGTTTTGATCCATCAGGAAACACTAGTTTCTCAAGGATATTTATACACGGTTCTTGGTTATCATCATATGATCCATCTCATGATCAAGTAAATCTATCAGAAGCTTGTGAATCCATATTGCTTCGTACACTCAATGGTACATACTCTGCTTCTATGGTATTCAAGGCCACATAGATTTTGTTTCTTGCTGCATCAGGAAAACATGGAAAAATTCATGGTAAAACATCAACCAGATGTGCTCTTTCAGTCCGCTTTACTTTCTGCTCAATCTGAATTGGCATATCCTGCAAACTCAAGTTCACATTGGAGGCATATCTCAGGCCATATCTAATTGTGCCTCATATATATCTCAGTACATGTTTTGTTGTTGTCTAGTGAGTCTGTCTCGGTTGACTCATGAAATGACTAAGCACATTCACTGCATGGCATGAATCAAGTCTGGTGTTAACCAGATACATCAATGATCCAATCAGTTGTGGATCAGTCTCGTCTGAATCATCATCAATTTTTTTCTTTAAATCCATCACGGTGGATTTTTCATTCTGTCATACTGAACTTATTTAATATTTTCACTGTATATTTTCCACGACTCAGGAAAATCTCATCGGTTCTCTGTCATACTTCTTGTCCCAAGAAGTAGTGCATCATACTTAGATTCTTCATCTCAAATTCAGAAGTCAAGGATTACTTGTATCCAACAACAAGGCTTTCTGAATAAGTCATCAAAATCAGGCTTTCGTCACCAACAATGTAATAATATAGGTTTGGATCAACAACACTCTTTATGAAATCCAAACTCATCAAGAATCTATCTATCTGATATAGTTTCCAACTCATGGATGGTAGTACGGATGAAAGTGTATTGGATCAAGTGTCTCATCATAGGAAACTCCCTCTGTTTGTGAGAAACCTCTGGCTATATATATCATTTTGTATTTCTTGACACTTCCATCAACTGCATGCTTGATATTATAGATCCACTTGGAAGTTACCACAAACTTCCCTTCCGGTCCCTGAATAATATCTTATACATCATTCTTTAAGATATAGTGGTATTCTTTGTTTATGGCATCTTGCCATACCTATTCTCTTGTTTCTTCTCTAAGACAAGGAGTCTTAGCATCAATGAAGTGGTTCATGATTGAAGGATAGCTCGAAAAATCTCTTTTGCTTTCTCGGGATGTGCCTTGAGAGGCCTGTATGATTCTCTGCCTCTTACAGAGTGAGTCTAGGTAGGGATTTTATGCCCTAATGCAATATCTTTGAACATATCAACTGGAGCAATTAGATTAGTTGGAATACTGTCTGACTCCCTTTGAACTGCTGAAAGGGGGAGAAGGCATTGTCTCACTGTCAATCTCCATATGAAATTCTCTGGATATTTGAAAGGCTATCTCTTCCTCAAAGACAACATCTCCTCTTGTCTCAATCAGTCTCTAACTAGGGATGTCGATCTGGAATGTCTTTGAAGATTCATTGTTATCCCAAAAACGTATCCTTTCTCCCTAAAGGGTCTAGCTTGGACTTCTTCTCTTTGGGTACATGAAAATACACTGGGCACCCAAATATTTTGAAGTTTTTAATCTCAGGCTTCACTCCGGTGAAGGCTTCTTCGGGAGTTATGTTTTTCAAAGTCTGGTGAAGACTCTTGTTTTGAACATATATTGTGTCTTGAATGCTTCTGCTCATAGAATCATAGAAAGATTATGATCATGCATTATTGCATTGGTTTCCTCAATGATGGTTTTATTCTTCCTCTTTCTCAAATAGTTTTGACTCCCTCCGAGTCAAGTGGCTCCCTCTGAAGGATAAACATCTTCCTTTGTTGTTAACCTGTCTGGAACAAGAAAACAAGAGAAACCAAAACAAGAATATATCCTAAAGGATAATAATGAGTACATCTCTAGAATCAAAACATTTTTAAGGATTGTTGTCACAGCTACAACACCTACATGTAATGTAGCAGACTTCAGAAATATAGGTTAGAGGAATGACAATTTCAACAATCAAACATGGGGTCTTCACTTGCAGTGTGTTTTTATTATGAATGCATTGAGATCCATCTGGATCCATGACTTCAACAAGAAGGTTCCTTCCTCCTGCAATTTCTCTCATGACAATGATACAAATAATATATATACAAGTGCATAGCTGAGGGTGCTGATATGATTTCTCCAATGGCACATGGTTGATCTTTGTCCTCTTGACATCTTCATGAAGAAGGTAGTCATAGTGTCACCTTTTTGTATCACCAACAATAATTCTTCCCCTGAAGTCTTGTCTTTCAGGAACTTGAAGTTTCTTGATCCATCAAGCTTATCTTCCATCATAGGTATGTTCATCATAATTTTGGATTCTTCACAAACCCTTGTCAATTGGGATAGAAAACCTAACGTCTAGGCTAGACTAGCAATCTTGGGTTTTTTTGGACTTACGACTGCCAACAATAAGCCTTGAAAGTTAGAAGAACACAGGTAATCTTGAAGGCTTATTCAAAGAGTTGTAGAAACCCTAAAACCATAAATCTGAAGAAATTTGCAGAACCTTAGAAACCCTAGGACCAAAAATTGAAAATGCTCAGAATTTCATTCTGAGAGTCTTTGGAGATGCGTTGGAGGAGGCCATACTCTTCTATGCCAAAAATAGCCCCAGCGTCCAAGTATTAAGGGTTGGATCACCAATAAAAGGAGGGTCATACAGATTTTTCTGGAAACCCTAGGAGGGACGTACGGTTCTGCAAAAGAGAGAGGATACTTGGCAGATGCTTGTGCAATGGGTTCTTTCAAGACATATGCTCTGATACCATGTTGATTTTTCAATAGTCAAGTTTAAGCATGAATTTCATTCCATTTTATCATTTGTCTTAACCATAAACAATAATGTTGCAACAACCAAGATCACAAGAAGAAACACCATGCACAAGAACACAAAAAATATCCTGGGAAACCCTTCTCAACAAGGGAAAAAAACCCAGCCAAATCCTTTGCTATATTCTTCAAGAGAAAGACCTTCACCACCAATAAGACCTAGCACACACGAGGGTGCTCAAACCCTAGAAGACTAGCGCCCAAGAGAGGTGCACACCTTTTCCCAAGTAGATGTACTTGCTAAAATTTCCAAATTCACATGAAAGATATGTTTCCTCAATGGGGAATTTACCTTTACTTATACTAACCTGAACCTGTCAATGGAAGTGTCTATTGGCACAACAGGGCCGACCTCACTAGCTTATAATATAATTAATATTAACCATATTAATTATATTTTACATTAATTAACAGTTACATTAAGGTGGGGCTGACCTGTAACCTTTACATTATAATTAGGGTTACATGCAGGTCTGACTCGTGTACAATATAGCAAAGGATCTGATACACCCACTAGTTCTCATCCACTAGGGGCACATCCATAGGGATGTCCATATCTTTGGCTCACTGCATTACATAGTAGAACCATATCTTCACACGTTCACATGTACTCATCCACATGCACGCCCACTCTACAGATATTCTTTCCCACTGCCTCACACAAAAGAATCATCTGGAGTTTTTCATCAAATCTGTTGCTCAGAGGAGGCTAATACATCATCTTCATTTATGTTCACGTGACGATGCACCCAACACTTTGGGATTTCACACGTTCACCTTGTGCTCAGCCACATGCACATCTAACTCAACAGATCACCTTTCCCACTGGATAATCATCTAGAGTTCGTCTCAACTCTCTGAATGGAGGAGGTCATCTCTATGTTCCAGCTCTGTCTCAAGTAGGAACCACATACCCTTCTTAGGGGATTTCTCTCAGGTTTGTAAGCTGGAGAAAGACTCACATAGTTGCAATGATCCACATCTCACAGGTTTGTAAGTTGGAGAATGTCTCACATAGTTGCAATCATCAACAATATCAAGGTTGCAATAACTTCTGCTCGCATCTCTAAATTCCTAAATCTAAGTTTTTCTCTGTTAATATCTTGATCTTCTACCATCTTAGTTCAACTCAAAGAACAACTACAAATAATTCCAAGTAACAATGACTAATCACCTTGCAAGTATCTATGTCTCATTTTCACCATACACTCCTCAAGAGAACAAGAACTAATCTCTGATACCAAACTCATATTTTTTCTAGTAGGCAAGTCAGAATCAACCAATATATCTACACAATGGAATCTGTTAAAATAAAATTACTATGTCTAATGAATATTATGGGCTTGATTTCTTTCCTCATTGAGAATTTAACATATCAAGAATCACATAATCAATATCATAAAATTTATCATAGAATACATAAATACATTTAAGGAGAGCCCTCATGGAGAAAAAAAATTCCAATTTATAATTAATATTAGAGAAATGTTAATAAATGAATATTTACATCTGCAATATTGCACGACCTTTAGGATTACACATCCATTGTAATGGCTCAAATTTTGATAAATCTAAATGCATAAATAAACTTAGCAATTTGCAACCATTAATTGAAAAATAAAGATGCATTAATCTTGMTTACATAAGTTCGCAACAAGGGAGTGACTAGTGTGAAACTTACCTGAGAGTTGAAATAATCAAATTACTTACAATCTTATGAATGTTGAACTGATGCACTCCAATCTTTGATCCAGCATGTTGCAACATAGTGTGGGGGACGACTCTCCTCCCAACCAACCTCTCAATCATCACAATTGAAGGCTCCTAGCCCTCAATMAACTACTTGTGTCAGCTTCCAAGCCTTTCCATTAATTTCCCAAGCAAAAGATGTCACACTTCCTTCTCCACCTTCATTATATAGAATTCTTATTACCCGTCCATGCATGAGTTACACTTGTTATTAAGTAATTAATCATGCAGTTTTTAACATTTTCTTAGTTTAGCTTTTTTTTTATCCCTTTTTAGCAATTTCTCTTCTTTTATTTTCTTAACTTTGACCATTTATTTATTATTTATTATTTTAATTGAAAGTAAAGGAAATTACATCCATGGGGTTGCATTTACAATCCCTGGTAACAAAGTTGAGGTCTTTCCTCTCTTCAAGGAATTTATTTCTTTATTGTTTTGCAACAATCTCCAAGTTGGTTGTGATCCCTAAATTGCCTTTCTCGCTAAAACCGTGCAATCTTCTAATCACTTCTTCTCTCATGTTCCCTTAATTACACAATGGTTTGATCCCAATTTAACTAGTTGGATATATATATATATATATATATATATATA
>JASDQU010500987.1:37245-48541 GCA_032191745.1 Picea mariana | reverse complement strand
TTGGATTGAATGGCATATCACCTACATTAAGCCAGATGCAAGAGCATCTGTTCCTAGGAGTGCAACCATTCCTACAGTCACATCCATGAGGAGGTTACATCAAATGAAATACAGGACCTTGAATCACCACAATTTCATCAAATGGCATGTCCTCAATACCATCCTCATCATCTCCACCATCAAACATTTTCTCAACATGCGCCTCAAGCCGTGCAAATTACATTTTCACACGAGCTACTACATTTTGGGCATTTCTCTTGATCAATTTTCCTACGCCACCATTTTTCTGGACAACTCCACCAATTCGTGAATCCAATACACAAATCCTTGACTGCAATACACAATGGAGATGAAAAATGATGGAATGCCTAGGGATGATCTGATATGAAATTGATAATAAACATTGGTGCATACAAAAACTCAGTTTCTTATTTGTCTATGTAAGAATAATAGATTCCAAGCACAAGAATCTCTACGATTTCAGGCGATTATTCCTGTGCTGGTTGTGGAAATTAATATGGCCACCAATATCGGTAGTTACATATTTTGATCTATTCGATTCTTTGCCTCTATACTAAATGAGCCATCAATTACCAATGATTGTTTCATTCTACATAAATCCATGTCATGATTTTACATTGACTGGAATAATCATTTTAGATCAAGGAGGACATATGATATTTAGATGCAAATTATAAAATTTCATTTGGCAGTGTTATCTCTGTAGCTGGTGTTATCTCATTCATTGAACTGAACTGAGATCTTGTTTGAAATGAATTTATTAGCATAGACAAAGTGATTTTTCTTGAAGCATAATTCTCTTTCTTGGAGTTGCAGAAAAAACACACCCAACTATTCTATTCTTAGACGAGACAAAAAATACAGTTGCATTTAACCATTGTAATTTTCTCAGATGAGACATGGAAAACTAAATTTGTAAATTGGTTTTTCTTTGTAGCCATTTTCTCAACCGTTGGTTGTTGCTCTGATTTAATTTGCCAAGGGGGATGATACCCACTTAATTGAACTTGGTAGTTTGTTGTTGGCCAAGGTGATTTTAAGATGATTTTCAGATTGTTGGTCAATCCTGCATCTGCAACACCTCTAGGGAAACTTTTGAAATAAAGATAACCATATGGATTAGATTCCATTGCACCATTGCTTAGAAACCACTCGTTTTTGGTGTCTCGATGTTCAAAAAAAGGAGGAACAAAAGTTATAGATAGATCGATCTTATAGTGTGAACCTACACAAATTCAGAACCTTACCTTGATGGTTTAATATGATTGAAATAGAAAAGTGGGATGGAATAGTGACCAAGAAAGAGGTGGTTTTTTTTTATGCTCGATAGGTGTTTTCTTATTGACTGATAAATAGGCAAACCAAGCCCACCCACTCGGTAATAAATATGCACAATTCGTCAATCAAAATGTATGTTTTCTTCTTAATTATTGGAAATAAAGGGGATGCATGCTCCATTTATGAGGAGGCGGTTGGTCTCAGGGTTTCTGATTTTTTTTTCATTCTGTCTATGGTGGAGCAGAGAGATTTGTAATTCAGGATGAACGAATGAATGATGGGTTGGCATAAAAAACCACTCAAACCGAATCATAAAATCTAGGCTCTGATCCGAGAAGGTAGTGCAAGCCAGGAGAGTTAAAGCATAAATCTAGACTAGAAAGCAAGGTGTCAGTAGAGCTCAATATGGTAAGAATGCATGGGGCCTTTCTTTGGAGATACAAAGTGMCCAAATTTACCCATAGATTGTTTATTAATGGGAATAAATATATAATACGTGCTCAGTCGCAAAACCCACCCAGTACTCTTGTCACAACCAGGTGAAAGAAATATAGGCATTGAGGTGTATTAAGCTATCAAGCGATCCACTCTCCATAGGGTAGTAGATATATCATCGGTAGTACTATCATACACATATATTATCTCATGGCTTATAAACTACGCATACATAAAAAAACTCGATTGATTATGAATGAAGAAAGTGGATCCATTGCGTCCTTTCAGCCCTCACATCTGGACATATGCTACAAATTATGGAGGCCCAAAACCCGAGATATATTTGTACATGAATGAGGAAAATGAGAATACCATCATGGCAGGAAGAATCGATCCTTGGACCTCACCTTTACTTCGTTGAGACTAATTCAAAACTTCATGTTTTAATGGTTTTATTGTTTTGCAGGTTTGGGCGTGGGCGCAAGCTTGACAGTCTCAGCCTAGAATTTTTATTTTACATTAAATAAAAACACAATTGTAATTTTTTAAGTTTTTTTTTAGTTTTTTTTTTCTTTTGATATCTTTTTTATTCTTATTTTTTGTATCACTAGTTTAAAAACAAAAATTGGAAATTTTAAGAAAAATTCAGATGAAAATATTTTAGTAAATGGGGATCCCAACACAAAATTTAAAGAATTTTTTTTTACATGTTATTTTTCTTGAAAATATTAGACACGTCCTACTTTTTTATCCTTGAGATTGCATGATGTTGGATTACTGAGAGGGGGCGTGAATCAATAATAGAGCAATTTAATCCTTTTTAACCATATAATCCAAGTGTTATATCAATGAAGCATTATCATCCAATAACTACAGAGTAAATAAGCAATGAAAAAATGAACAAACATACACATACACATTACACCAGTGTTTTACGTCGAAACCCAAATCGGGAGAAAACCACGGAATTATTTTTCTTATATGTCTTGAAGAATTACATTCATTGGAAGCACCAACTTTTTTTGTTTTCCTGCTGCAACTGGAAGGAGGCTCCAACCCCCTAGTTTATTAGGCTACAACCTGAGGGAAGCTCCAACTCCCCAATTCTTTGGCTACAACCAGAAGGAGGCTACAATCCCCTATTTTCTTCGTCTACAATCGAAAGGTGGCCACAACTACCTATGTTCTTCGTCTACAACCAGAAGGTGACTACAACCACCTGTACTTTCCTTGTCCTACCACCCTGAAGTAGAAGTAGAATGATGGACCCACTGTCAACATGTCACTGTGATATATACCACTGTAAACCTATACCAATAAATATGAACCATGCATTAACCTGTACTTCAACCTGTAATCAACCTGTATCATAAACAAGTGCATCAACCATGCACCAACCTATACCAAATAACCTGTAATCAACCTATACCATAAATAAGTTCAGCCAACCATGTACCAATCATGTGTCAACTACTCATAAACTATGTCTCATCAATATGTACGAACATCATCAACTATACACCTCATGTATGTGCCAACTCATCAACTACTTGTCTCAACCATGTACTCAACATGTACCTCAACCAAAATACCTCATCACTTTCATCATCCAAATATTATTTGTAGCTTTGTAATGGACCTGGTGTATATGATCACAATCCTACAAACCTTCCTTAACTTCAACAACAAGAGACTAGCATTTTCATCAAACTTTTCTTTAGTCTCACATGCCTAGTTTTGGATTAGTCAACAACCCTAACTTGAAGTAATCATAGCTTTGTACATGTAATGTATAAAGATCTGAAACTGATACACAATGTTATTCAGTGTGTTTTCTGAAATTTCTCGAGGTTTCACTACTTGGAACCTCTCAGAAAAGGAGTTATAGAAAAAATGGCATACCTTGCTGAATTCTGGCTTATTCTAAAGAACGACCTTGTAGAGATTTCCCTGCATGAATTTTTTTTTGAATTGATCTAAAACTATTAAAAAAACATACTACAGACTGTACCCTAACCATCACATTTGGTTTCACTGAATTTGGATCTTTTATGAAGAGTTTATGATGTTTTTACCTGTAACACTCGTTTTTGACTAGTTTCAGGACTAGCCAAAAACCCTATTTTCCACGGAGTGTAAATACAAAAATAAAATGACCCACAAGATGAATTTTTTACCACAGATACTTGGATATGTTTCCTCAATTGAATAGAAATTTCATGGTCTGAATCATTATAGAAAAAAAGTTATAGCGAAAATGGTGAGATGACCTGTAAATAACATACCTTAGAAAGCACCATCAAAAGAATTTATCCTTCCTTGCATTTCGGCCTTCTTTTATTCACCTTCCCTCATAATTTCATCTTAGATATCCTTGGCTACCTCATACACCTATAAATATTCAATATGCTCAAGTGTGATTAAAATGAGAGAGCCTTGCCTCTTATTTATACTCTCCAAGTAGCTTCCTTAAAACCATCTTCTAGGTCACTTGGACCCACTTTCCTTATTTTAGGGTTAACCCACTTCTAATTTATCCATTAAATTTATNGAGAGAGCCTTGCCTCTTATTTATACTCTCCAAGTAGCTTCCTTAAAACCATCTTCTAGGTCACTTGGACCCACTTTCCTTATTTTAGGGTTAACCCACTTCTAATTTATCCATTATTTATTATTGAAATAATTTATTTTTTATTCACTTTGAATTATAATACAATAATTACTTCACTTTATTATTTACCTTTTAAAATCTCTTAAACCACTTTGACTACTTTGACCTTTTGGGGCTTCTAGATGACATATGAGGGTCCTCCAACTTCGTAAGGCCATAACTCTCAAACCATGAGTAGTTATGTGATGTTCCACATACCACTAGAAATGGAATGACATGTAATATCCATATATAATTGTATTATTTGAAAATATATCATAACGCATACCTTTATTCATCAAACAAACCTGGGTCCATTACCCAAACTTGGGGTCTCCAACTTCTCATGGCCATAACTCTCTAATCGTGAGGATTTATGTGGCATTCCACATACCACCGAAAATGGAATGACAAGAACTATACATCTAGGATATTTTACCTGAAAAATTCATTGTCCTTCATCTCATTATTCCATAATTAAGCATGGGTTCTATTACTCCACAAAGCGTCTTCCCGTGAGGGCTTTCACCATAAGGGGACCACTTTGGAGTTCATCCATATTTACTTCTTATCAACCATGACAATAAAATAATGAGTCATATTTACATCAAACAATATTGGGTCCATAACCCAAACCTTTGTGATGCAGGGCTTTCTTCAAGGGTTGACATCAATGACAACCAACCTTAATCAACAATTCCCCCCTTTGACATTGATGGAAACACTCTGATGCAATACTGAAATCATATCACTCATTCTCCCCATGGAACCATGCCTCTATCATATGTATATGATAAATTTGCCTTTATCCTCTGCATATGATAAATCTACTCCCTTGGAACCATGCCTCTGTCCTCTGCATCTGATAAATCTCTCCCCCTTTGTCATCAATGGAAAATGTATCTTTCCATCTGGGGCTGCTCCCAGTGACTGAACTGTCCTATTATGGTGCTTCCTCATGTACATCGAAGACATATAAGATAAGCATTCAAAAAGAAATCATTTTGGAGTTCAAATAACTCCAAGTCTTTGGTGAATATATTCAAAGGCTTCTCGTGGAAGTGGTTTTGTAAATATGTCTACCACTTGTTCTTTTGTGCCCACATACTCAACTTTGATGTTATTTTCTGAAACCTGCTCCCTTAGAAAGTGATACCTGATTGGAATGTGCTTTGTCTTGGTGTGCATAAATGGGTTTTTTTAGATACTGATGGCACTTGTATTATCACAATATATTGGAATGGGCTCATCATACTCAACCTGTATATCTGTCAAAGTTTGTTTCATCCAAAGAACCTGTGTACAACATGATGTTGCTGCAATATACCTTGCCTCGGTTGTAGATAGAGATATTGATGATTGTTTATTTCTTAGCCATGATACCAAACACTCACCTAAGTAGAATTCTTCTCCACTGGTGCTTCGTCAGTCATCAATACAACCTGCCCAATCTGCATTTGTGTAGGCAATAAGTGATAGATCTTTTCCTTTTGGATACCATAATCCAAACTCTTTTGTTCCTTTGAGATATCTGAAAATCGTCTTTACTGCTAATAGATGTGATTCCTTTAGTGTTGCTTGAAATCATGCCACTTGTCCAAATTCTTGCATTACATTTGGTGTGGATGCTGTCACATATAGCAGGTTGTCAATCGTTGACCTGTATTATCTCTGATCCATAGACTTCAAATCATCATCTTTGCTCAACTTACAACTGGTTTGCATGGGAGTGATAATTGGTTTGCAATCTTCCATTCCAAACCTCTTTAGCATTTCTATGATATACTTGGTTTGAGAAATAAAAATTCCTTGGTTTCTTTGACGTATCTGAAGTCCCAGAAAGAAGGATAGTTCTCCAAGTAACGACATTTCAAATTCATTCTGCATGTCTTTTGCAAATGTGTGGTTTAACATGTCATCATCACTACCAAAAATAATATCATCAACATAAACTTCAATTAATAAAATATTACCTTGACTTAGCTTGATGTAGAGGTTGTTGTTTGCACTTCCTTTTATGAGCCCTGTCTGCTGCAGATACTTATCTAGTCTGGAGTACCATGCTCTAGGAACCTGTTTTAGACCAAACAAGTCCTTCTTTAATTTACATTCATAATCTGTGTTCTCTAACAACCGAAATCCTTCTAGTTGTTCAATGTAGACTTCTTCTTCAAGTTCCTCATTCAAAAAAGTTGATTTTACATCCATCTGATATACTTTAACATTTTTGGAGCATGCATAAGCTAAAAGTAAACAGATTTCTTCCATTCTGGCAACTGGGGAAAATGTCTCTTTAAAGTCGATTCCTTCAATCTGTGCATATCCTTTACATACCAATCTATCTTTGTTCCTTGTAACATGTCCATCTTCATTCAATATATTCCTGAAAACCCATTTTGTGTCGATCAAATTCTTATTCTTTGGTCTTGGAACCAATTCCGAAGTGTCATTTTTCTCTATTTGATCCAATTCTTCATCCATGGCCTTATTCCAAAATTCATCCTTGTTGGCTTCTTCAAAATAGTTTGGTTCAATTGTAGATAAGAGTGCTAGGTGTGTTTGTTCTGGTGAACGGATTTTTCTTCTAGTCTCAACTCTTGCATCTTTGTTTCAATAATCTGATTTGAAGGATGATTCTTTTGTACTCATTTTCTATGTGTCTTTGGAGATACATTCTGAACTTGCTCTTCTACTTCTGTGGGATTCTCTTTATCTTCATATTCCTCTTCTACTTCTTTTTCAACTTCTTCTTCGAAAAGTTGTTCCATTGATTTGTTTTCTTCTTCCTTTGATTTTGGTTTGCCTGTTTCATCAATTGTTATGTTGATGCTTTCCACAACTTTGTCCAATATTAGATTGTAACACTTGTATGCTTTCATTTTACTTGAGTAGCCAACAAGTATTCATTTTTCCACATGAGAGTCAAACTTTCCCATTCTTCCATATTCTCTTTTGATGTATCATTTGCTTCCAGAAACTCTAAAGTGCTTCACATTTGTTGGTCTTCCTTTCCATAGCCCGTAGGGAGTTTTATCAGTGTTGTTTCTGAGCATTACTCTGTTTTGAATGTGAACTATTGTATGCACTTCCTATATCCAAAATATATATGTCAATTTGGAATCCACTAGCATTGTTCGAGCCATTTCTTGTACTGTCCTGTTATTTTTTTCAACAACTCCATTCTGTTGAGGTGTCCTAGCAACAGAGAATTGCCTTTTTATTCCATGATTGCTATAGTAGTCCATAAATTCCTTTGAAGTGAACTCTCCTCCATTATCAGATCTCAAACATTTGATTCTTGAATCCATCTCATTTTCAACCATTTCCTTGTATATCTTGAAGTTTTCAAAAGCTTCTGACTTGTTCTTGAGAAAGAAAACTGCAGTCATTCTTGTATAAGCATCAACTAATAACATAAAGTATTTTTCACCTTTTAATCCCTTTGTTGTAGTTGGTCAAACTAGATCAGTGTGCACAATTTCTAGTGGTCTTGTTGTTGAATATTCCTTTGATTTGAACCTGGTCTTTGTTTTCTTTCCTTGTTGACAATGCTTGCATAAAGTGTTGGTTGGTTTTGTGATCTGGGGCATTTCTATGACTGCTTCTCTTTTTCTAACTTTGACAAGGTTATCAAAATTCATGTGACCCATTATTATATGCCATAGCCAACTTTCATCTTCCTTTCCTATAAAACACTTTTCATTTCCAATTTAACTCAACACATATATGTTGTTTGAAGTTCTTGCAGTTGTACTGACCAATTTCCCTGAACCTTCTTTTCTTATCTCACACTTTTCTAAATCGAAAGTAAGTTTATGACCTTGGTCACACATTTGACTCACACTTAGAAGATTATGTTTTATATCTTCTACCAGTAGAACATGTTGTGCCTTTTCATTCTTGTTCCCAATTCGGACTGTGCCTTCTCTAATGATTTTGGATGAATTATCATTTTCGAAGGAGACTGATCCATTTTTTTCTTTTCGTAATGTAAGAAATTTGCCTTTATCACCTGTCATGTGTTTTGAACATACACTGTCAACATACCAAACTTGTTTCTTCTTCTTAGCTTGTAGAGTGACTGTGCATTCTTCATTGTTATACTGATATTGCTTTCTTATGCATGTCATTTTTTGAGGTTCTTGTCTATGACTGTTGTTATTCTATTGAGGTTCTTTAGGAGGGACTTCCATTCTACAATCCTTGGCCACTTGTCCAAAATTGTTACATTTGTAACATTCCACTTCAGTGCTCAAAGATTCAAATGTGTTGTAAATTCTTTTTTGTGTGTCACTAGGTCTCCTTCAATAATCCCTTTGTGTATAACTCTCAAAGTTGTTACTGTTCCTGTTGTTAGATCTACAATTCACAACTTTATGTCCAAAATCATTACATACATAACATAAACAAAAAAATATAGTTTGATACCTATGAGTTGAATATCTTCTAAAAGGAGGTGCTCTTATGAATCCTTCTTCTTCTTGAGGCCTATCTCTCTATTGTTGATTCTGAAATCTGAATCTTCTTGGTGGAGGAGTGTCCTTGTAATCTTTCTTGTATATCTTCCTATCCTCTTTGATTTTTTCTGCATAGCTCTTTGGATTTGTTTCTTGCTTTGTTGTTTTGGAGCTTCATCCCTTTTCTGTCTGATTGAATCAAAGTCTAGACTTGTCAAGATGAGATTTTTGACTGCTGATAATGTCATCCAGAACTTTTGAGCTATTCTGCATAATTTTCTTTTGAATATCCTTTCTTAGTGTGACAACCTTTGCTTCCAAGTTTCCAATGATCTTGTATTTTTATTCTAGTTGTTCTTTGAGTGCTTCTTCAATTCTTATATCTTCTTCTATTTGAACCTTCAATTTTGTGATCATTTTTTCTAGTTCTCGAGTGTCCTTTTTCTTGTCTAGTTCTGCTTGTAGTTTTTTTTTTCTTCTTTTCTCTTCTGATAACTTCTATGGCACACATTAATTATTATCGATAGTCAACTTCTGCCTCTTCAATTTCTTCTTCGACTTCTTCACATTCTTCTTCATCTTCTTCATATTCTTCTTCAGAGACTTCTTTATCGGATTCATTTACTGCCATGAATATAAATCTTCCTGTCTCATTGTCACTGACTTCATCTTCATCTGATGATGAGATGTATTTTTTGGTGTATAAGCTTTTCTTGAAAAATTTCTTTGTATTTCTTTTGCCTTTATATGCATGTTTTCCTTTTGAGTAACCTTCATCATTTCTCTTTTTCTTATGAGGAAATTTGTTAGCAAAATGACCAATACCATCACAATTAAAACAAATTAAAGGGAGATTACCTCTATACCTACCATTGATTCCCTTATTCAGTCTTTTGATGAAGTTGACCACTTCTTCATCATCTTCCGAGGTGTCACTGTTGCTGCTATATTCTTCTTTTTCCTTTTTCTTTTTCTTTGATCTTTTGGATGCCTTGAAGGTTGCTTCTTTTACATATGGATTTTCCTACTCAGTTCTCATTTCATATGCTGTGAATATTCCATGCAGTTTGTCCATGCTTATTGAGTCTAGATCCGATCTTTCTTCTAGTGCTGATATCTTAGGGTTGAATATCATAGGAAGAGATCTTCGTATCTTTTGAACAATTACAGATTCTTCAATTTCTTCTCTCAATCCTATGATTGCATTCACTATTTCATAGACTCGTAAGAAGTAGGCTGTGATATCTTCATCTTCCTTCATTTTTAGTTGTTTGAACTGACCTCTGTAAGTTTGAAGATTTGCTGCTTTGACTTTTGTATCTCCTTCATAAATATTTTTAAGCTTGTCCCAAATATATTTACCGTATTTACAGTGTGCAACTTTGGTGAATACCATATCACTGAGACCATTCAAAAGTGAATTTGTGGCTTTGGAATTATTCTCACCGAGTTTTACTACTTTTTCATTTGTTGGTGGAACTTCTAGTGCTGTGTATCCATCTACAATTGATTGCAAAAGTTGAAATCCATGTGCTTGTATATATGTCCTCATCCTTATGCTCCAAAAAACATACTTATGTCCATCAAACTATGGTATTCTATTTTTATATGAGTTGGTACCCTCCATGATCTACCTTTTAGTGGTTAAACTGATTTTTGAAGGAACCTTCTCTGAAACCAATTGTTGGATTACTGAGAGGGGGGGTGAATCAATAATAGATCAATTTAATCCTTTTTAACCATATAATCCAAGTGTTATATCAATGAAGCATTATCATCCAATAACTGCAAAGTAAATAAGAAATTAACAAATGAACAAACATACACATACACATTACACCAGTGTTTTACATGGAAACCCAAATCAGGAGAAAACCACAGAATGCTTTTTCTTATATGTCTTGAAGAATCACATTCATTGGAAGCACCAAATTCCTTTTTTTTCCAGCTGCAATTGGAAGGAGGCTCCAACCCCCTAGTTTCTCAGGCTACAACCTGAGGGAAGCTCCAACTCCCCAATTCTATGGCTACAACCAGAAGGAGGCTACAACCCCCTATGTTCTCCAGCTACAACCGAAAGATGGATACAACCACCTATGTTCTCCAACTACAACTGGAAGGTGGCTACAACCACCTATCCTTGCCCCGTTGTGCCACCCTAAAGTAGAAGTAGAATGATGGAACCAATGTCAACGTGTCACTGTGAGATATATCGTTTTAAACCTGTACCAATAAATCTAAACCATGCTTCAACCTGTACCTCAACCTGTAATCAACCTGTATCATATACAAGTGCATCAACCATGCACCAACCTGTACCAAATAACCTGTAATCAACCTGTACCATAAATAAGTGCATCCAACCATGTACCAAGTATGTACCAATCATGTGTCAACTATTCATCAACTATGACTCATCAATATGTACCAACATCATCAACTATACACCTCATGT
>JASDQU010500987.1:827-10935 GCA_032191745.1 Picea mariana | reverse complement strand
CTGGATATGCACACTCTACATACAAAAGTTCTATGCTATCTCTTCTGAGCTTCATTTTCTGAACTGGAATCATTATGTGTCTCTTCCATTTCTTTGCACTTTGTGGAAATTCAAATCAGTTCTGGCACTCGTCAACCTTCTACAATACAAATGCGCAGACAACTAGAATTTTTCAGGCCTTTGTTTCTTGACAATTCCTTCATCATTCATAAACAATCCAATTTAAGAAAATGTTTCAATTTCACGAATTTTCCAAGCTCGGCTTGGCTTTGTACTTCTGGGTGATATCTCCCTCTTTCTTAGTCCCTACCCACGTGACCAAGGGTCATGAACAAGTGCTATACTACTAGGTGCTACTTGGGTCTTTGGCCTTCGAAGAGTTTAAGGCACACATAGTTATCTCCTGGAGTTCCGATTTACCGAATTCAGGTGAATCGGGTGGATCGACGGTCTATGTTTACGCAACATCCAATGGTTAAAATCCATTGCGATTCTTCCATCTTCAAATATTTTGGGACTTCGAGACTTCAGGTTTCAGGGTTTCAGTCCTCAAAGATCTCATACTTGCTTCCCTCGCCAACCCCCAAAATTTGAAATTCTATTTCCCTTACCCTCCGGGTCCACAGAGCACAACTATCTCCCACATCCACCATGGAAATTAGCACACTCAGGATGGTCTACGTCACCTTCAGTGACATCATTGGGTCCCACCACTCTCGCTTTTATTCTTGACCCACTGGCACATGGTACACACCCATGTGTCCACATCCATTCCAAGTGAAATCCAAGGGTTAGACCTCTCTCAGATCCATGACACAGATACTTTCGGTGTTTCAGGCATCGAGTTTCATGCATCCACACAAATTCGCCCATTCCGGACCTCCCCCCCCCAAGTTAAAGGTAGAAAGGTTTCAAAGGGGTCCGGAATCCAATATTCTCCGTAGATTCGAGTGCCCCAATACAAGATGTCGAAACCTGCACGCTCAATTCCAGACCCCCCCCCCCTTGTTAAAGGTAGAATGACGAAGGGGGTCTGGAATGAAACCCTGGCCATAGATCTGGGCGCGCAGAATCTGGCTGCCCAAATTTTCCCTTCACTTTACGAAATTATGTTCTATTAATCTATTTGATCCAACGGTCAAGTTACTCTCCTACGATCTACGGTGTAGATCGTTTCGGGATTTCATGTATCGCGATTTCCACACTCCTGTGCAACTTCAAATGGTTTTAAACCTCGCTCACGTTCTCTAGATATGACGGTCGTGAGGGTTATCCTTTCCTCCCGAACAGATCCTATGGATCCAACACTTCATGCATTGAGCTCTCTCTCTCTTCCGGTGGCCATATACCACACTGACTATGGTTCTAAAATATCGCTAAACCTCCTGAGTTTTGTAACATGGTCAAGTGACTCCTTTATGCTCAGGAACACTCTGGGGTTTGAAATTGGCCCTCCTGACACAATTTCTTCTCAAAATTTTCGGTCTGAAGACCACTTATCCGACCTATCTAGGCTCAGCATTGAAACCTTGGCTCTAATACCATTTTGTAATGCTCCCCCAGTCGTCAACCAACCCATTGGTCGGGCGTACTCTACTGTGCGGAACAACATCATTCTCATACTTGATTGATAACATGAATTTAAATCAAATGAAACACATTTGAATCAGAGTAAGCATAAGAATTACTTCTAACACAAATATTCTCTAGCATTAAAATTAATTCATCTGCACAACAGAATACATGATAAAATATAAGCATCAATGGCATGCAAAAAATAACATTTAACATAAGCTGGTACTTATCTTTGAAACTGTGGTAATTCTGCCAACCACGTGCAGGCCTTCCACAAACCTCCCAGCCTTAGACCATGCTACTCATCAAGCTCAGTAGTGGGTCACCCCCGAGCTGGGACTAAGCTCCACCCCAAGGCAAGGAATCCTAGTCTAGGCTAAGGTTACAGGAAAAACAACACAAAAATATTGGAAGGATTCTTCCCAGGATGCCTCCTTACGCGCACTACTCATGGAATCTCATTCCCCACATGCCTGCTCCACCCGGGAGTATACACCTTCACAAGCACAGTCCATCGGTGCTTCACCTCCCTCTCCGGGTCTCACCAACAGGCCAGATTATAAAGTCTCAGAGCTCCATAGCTGGTGCTGGACTTTCTTTGGGAGAAAACCACTTCCCAACAAACTCTCTCTGGAAGAATACATGTAAAAGAGGGAGGATTCTCTCCCAGGAACAACTTATGCCCAATGCCCACAGACTCTCCTTCCCCACATGCCTGTCCCACGCCAGGAGTATACACCTTCTCTGTCACCTAGACAGTCCTTCGGCTGCTAACCTCCCTTGCCTTGGGCTTCAGCAATAGGTTGAACCAGAAATCTCCGAGCTTTGTGACAGCTATAGGGTTCCTTCTAAGAGCTCTCTCCTTCCTTCGTGCACTCTCTCACCTGGAGAGAGTCACTCACAGGCTTAGTAAAACCTGCCTCTTCAATAACAATCACCTCCCTCACTTGGAGAGAGGTTACACACAAGCTCAGCATGAACTTACACTGGTTAGCAAGCCACATGTAGTCCATCACTGCATGGCCACAACAGTCAACTGGGTATACAGTCATGGTCTTCCCAAATAGGTGACAGTCACATACTTCAACCCAACCATCTCAACAATCACGAAATAAACTCACGGTTATGGTTTTCTCAGGGATGCGTGACCAGCAATCCACGTAGGGGTCGACACATGCTCGATGGTTCAGAATAGAGGGTGTACTGGCTTTTCCAGGAATGAACATAGACCTTTTCCCCAGTTTTAGAATTGCACAAGGGTTCTTGCATAGGTTAGATGAGACTCACGTTCAGACGGGTGATGGTGGAATGGAGAAGGGACCACCATCACGACTCAATTCAACAATTTTAATTACATGAACTTGGGTTGACACATGTCACCCATGAAACTGCATGCATTACATCAGCATGCATTCCTCCCCATTTGGAAGTCACTTGTCATTCCAAAAGAACTTAGGATAAAACATATATTTCACATGGTCTTTTTGGAATAATATTAAAATACTATTTCCAAGGAATTAAGGCTCAACACTTAGCCCCTCTTCCCACCTTCCAACCCCTAATCCATTGCCCACTCTGTGTAAGCTTAGTCCCCCATCATTCATTCATCATGGGTTGTCTGCACACAGCAATGTTTATAATTTTATTAATGTTCTACATAGATACATGTACAAAATCAGACTCTTGGCCTTCAACACTTAGGCTCTTTGGCCTAGTAATCACATAAGCCCACCAACTTATATTAACTTGGATCACCAACCTATAAAACATAATTACAATTCATTTCATAAACATGATTTACAACAGGGCTCCACCTTGGGGACATTACAATCCCCCTCCCTTATTTTTACATTGTCCTCAGTGCAGCTTTCACACAACATCAACAAGATTTCCAAAATCTTCAAAAATATGCGGGTATTACGCCCATATAGCATCCTCATGCTCCCATGTCACATCTTCAGGACCGTACCAAGTCCACTGGACCTTTACAAGCTCAATATCTCGATTGCAGAGTTGTTTTATTTTCCTGTCCAATATGCGCATAGGATGCACTTGCAGGACACCTTCTGGTTCCACCTGAATCATATTCCAATCGATTACATTATTAGCATCAGGTATATATATTTCTTAAGTAATGAAATATGAGACACCTTAGGTACAGTCATGGATGTGGTAATGAAAGCATATATGAAATGTATATATATGTATATACAAACAAATTTAATAACATTAAAATTGTATACAACATACACAACATACAATAAATAGAGAATTGTACTTATCTTTTGAGTGAGAATACATACACAACATACAATACATAGAGAATTATACTTATCTTTTCAGTGAGAAGGCCTTCCACCCCGGAGCAGAGCTATGATTCCGTCAGGGCAATGGGTTCCCAAGATAGCCATGGTCCACAATCCTTATCCACATGGTCTAGGCCAAGGTACCAGAACTCAGCAACACTCCAACCATTCAAACCTCGGCAGTACTCCAACCAATGGTCTCTCATTCCCCACATGTCTGTCCCACCCGAGAGTATACACCTTCACAAGAACAGTCCATCGATGCTACACCTCCCTTTCCTTGGGCTTCAACAACAGGTCGGACCAGAAGTTTTAGAGCACCATGGCTCCAAGAGTTCCAAATGCCTTCTAAGGTTTCCAGGTAACATCTTCCTGAGATACTCATTGTAGCCAACATTTAACTTTTATCAACATCATCTCATCTGCATCAACCACATGCAGTTATCCTGAGAGAACATAGAGGATTTCGTTTAGGAATTCCAATTAGTTCGAAAGGAAATTCAACTTTTATTCCCAAAACATGACATTCTATTTCATGATTCATCTTGGTTGTTGCCACATTATGAATGCAACCTTCCTTGTGATTTTCCATAGGCATCAAACTTCATACAATTTTCTTGCAAGACTTCATCTTGCATACTGCCAACAAATTGTCAGTATTTTCTGTACATCATAATTCAACATGTACAACATCTTATGCAATAATCTTATAATTTCCTGCACCTGGCAATTCAATCACAATTACCAAACAATTTGACCAAATAGAATGACTCGTCATTCTATGCATATGCATATTCATAATTAACAACAGTAAGTTCATTATTTCAATTTTCTGAACATAAAATTCTATGTAGTCTCTATTCCTATGACTACCTGGCTTGTAACTTTCCTATTGCAATGTTCAACAGTTCTTGAAATGTTCTCAACTTTAGGGGTTAGAAACATTTCATCCATTAGTACAATTATTTCCATGCAATAATATATATGCATGTACTTACAAAACATATTCAACCATTTCATTTAGTATACAATTGTGTCACTCATTATGGATGAGTGAAATTCTCAATGCATTCTTATTCAGTGCACCTTGCATTGAATTACATAATTCTCTCTATCTCAGTCATGTATCTCACCATCCATGAGTTAGAATTTTGTCCAATGTCTTGCCACATTCTCCATACCTTGTCATATTCAACTAGGTCATAGTCTCATACATGACTAGCTTACTGGAATTTATTCCTACAACCAATTTTTATCTTTAATTCTTTGTTTATTACCCCATAACCAAATTAACATGGCATTCTACTATGTCAATGTGTGCATTCATAAGATAAAAATATTTGAATTAATACAAGCCTACAGCCTTTACCACATCCAGTGGTATGCAGTCAATCATATAACCATGTGATTTTTTTAACATATCTCTTGCTGAGGAAATTATTACCAAAATTTCCTTTCAACAATTATGCAAAAAGAGTGATAAAAATTCATACCTGCATGGATGCCATTAAAATTTATACTACCTAAATATCTGATAGCAGTAGAATCTTTCATGCTTCTTTTATCAAACTTATAACCAACACTTCAGCTCTGATGCAGACCTCTGACCCTCGGGCCAAGATCCGCACAGGATTGTTCTAAATTCTCCTCGAGCTGAAGCGACTCCTTTGATTCCCTACTGGAACCTCCAATGAATCTGATCCATAGTTCCTTCATGAAAACCCTCCCTGCTTAACTTTATTCCAGGCGTGAGCCTCACATTTCCATGTGACCACGACCTTAACTTAGCGCAAGTGCCTCTCACAACTTGCGAGTTTGTGAGTCGAAGACCCTCGACTCCTCTTTCTCCAGACACCGATACCTGAGATGTGATATGGGTATGGCTCCTCCTTGTTAGTGCATTCCACACATAACCATCATCTAGGGCTAAGTGATAGCACTACTCACAAATCATGACTTTGCGAGTTGAAGTGTTGAGACCTCGTGCTCCTCCTTTGTGAATCCCTGAGACACGAAAGTGGGCGATGAGTTGACTGCTTTCCAGGCGACGTGTGTCCAACACCTGTCACCTGCTTCCCCTTTCTATGGGTGATTATTTTTATGCCACCTATCAACCATGCGGTCCCCACCTAATGGATGTGCCACGTGTTCTACGATCCCTCGGCGCTCGGCACTTCATGACCTCGCAGTCAAAAATAATTTCTTTCAACCCCCGAAACCCTGATACGTGATACCACGTGGAGGTTTTGATCCAACAGTTCTCCTGTGGCTTAGATCAAATGGTTTGGATATCCTTCCCTTCTCCTCACGTCTTGAGACTTTGCGGAACCAATAATTTGGTCTTCCCTCCAAACTCACGAACCCTAAATTCGTGATTTCTTGAATGAGATCAATGACTGTCATTGACCCAAATCTGATGGTCGCTATCCTTTCTAAGATGCATAGTATCGAAAGATACTCGGTCTTAATCACCTTGTTGCTTTGAAAGATCCAAATACTCTCTCAACTTCGACACTTCCTCCATGAAGTGTCTCCACCATCCATACGACTCCTCTCATTTGCGACCTCCCAGAGGATAAAATACGTGCGCCTTCCTCCAGATATGATGACTATCGGTTCTTTGCACTAGATCTGACAACCCAGATCTCTTCCTCTCTAGTTGATTTCATGAYAGCTATKCTCCCTCGTAAGCTTTAGAACTTATTCCTTCCCCTTGGAATATTTTCCAAAGTTTCAAAGGCCTCGACCTTTGCTTCTTTTGAGAGCTCAATTCCTTTGAATCTCACCTTTGTTCTAGGAATGCTGTCCCTCCTATGCTTTGTTGACTGTGAAACCTCGAAGGGTTTCTTGACCTCCTGCTTCTCTTTGTTGTTACTCTATGCACAACAACACTATCCTTCCCGAGCTTCTAAAATTGAACCTCTAAGGGGCTCAACCCTTTCCTTCTCCTTCAAATGGAGATTGGTGCCCTCTGGCAACTTCTTTCTCAAGCATTCTTTGTTGAGTGTCTTCCTGTGACACTTCTCCTACCTCAGAAATCGGAAGAGTTCCTTCTGTGCACACTTGCACTAAATCGATGCCCTTCCTGTCAAAGTTCACCAGAATCCTCAGTGACTCTGTCTTCTCACTGAACTCAAAATAGAGTTCTCCTCAATGCATCATATGCATTTTCTCAATGCCCTCTTGGCAGAGTCTCATAGAATTCTCAAACATTTTGTCTTCCTTCTCGACACTTCTCCTTCCTCTGATCTCATAATAGATTTCTATTGTGCACTCTATGGACTTGCTCAATGCCCTCCTAGCAGAGCTTCGATAGAACCCTCAGTGATTTTTTTTTCTCAGTGCTTTCCTCTACACAGTATTACCTCCAAGGATTCCTACCGTCCGTTCAGGTTCTCAATGACTTCTTTCCAAATATCTTGGCGTCAATTCTTCTGGACTTGACTTCCTCCCTAACTTGAAGGATTTCGAATACTTTGAAGGCTTTGATGGTGTTTTCCAAAAGAATTTCTAGTGCCCTCCTGGCACCCTCTATGTTCGTCTCCTGGAGTCTTTCGAACTTAAAACAAGTTCCCTCTATAAGCACTCCTTGCATTGGATATGCACAGTCTACATACAAAAGTTCTATGCTATCTCTTCTGATCTTTGTTTTCTGAACTGGAAGAATTATGTGTCTCTTCCATTTCTTTTCACTTTGTGGCAATTCAAATCAATTCTGGCACTCGTCAACCTTCTGCAATACAAATGCGCAGATGACTAGAATTTGTCAGGCCTTCATTTCTTGACAATTCCTTCATCATTCATAAGCAATCCAATTTAATAAAATGTTTCAATTTCATGAATTTTCTGAGCTCTTCTCGGCTCTGTAATTTTGAGTGATAGCTCCCTCTTTATTAGTCCCTACCCACGTGACCAAATCTTGTGACCAAGTTCTAGAATACTAGGTGCTACTTGGGTCTTCGGCCTTCGAAGATTTTAAGGCACACACAACTATTTCCCGTAGTTCTGATTTACCGAATTCACGTAAATCGGGTGGATCGATGGTATACGTTTACCCAACATCCAACTGTTAAAATCCATTGTGGTTCTTCCATTTTCGATGATTTTGGGACTTCGGGACTTCGGGTTTTGGGGTTTTGTTCCTCGAAGCTCTCATACTCGCTTCCCTCTTCAACCCCCAAAATTCAAATTTCTATTTCCCTTACCCTCTGGGTCCAGAGAGAACAATTGTCTCCCACATCCACCGTGGAAAGTAGCACACTCAGGAGGGTCCACGTCACCTTCGGTGGCGTCATCGGGTCCCACCACTCTCGCTTTTCTTATTGACCCACTGGCACATGGTACACACCCATGTGTCCACATCCATTTCAAGTGAAATCCAATGGTTAGACCTCTCTCAGATCCACGACGTAGATTCTTTCGGTGTTTTGGGCATCAGGTTTCATGCATCCACACAAAGTTGCCCATTTTGGATCCACCCCCCTTATTACAGGTAGAAAGGTTTCAAAGGGGTCCAGAATTGAATCTTGTTCGTATATCTGAGCGCCCCAATACAAGTTGTCGAAACCTACACACTCAATTCCGGACTCCGCCCCCCTTGTTAAAGGTAGAACGATGAAGGGGGTCCGGAATGGAACCCTGGCCATAGATCTGGGTGCCCAGATTCTGGCTACCTAGATTTGCCTGCCGCTTAACGAAATTACGGTCTATTAATCTACTTGATCCAATGGTCAAGTTCCTCTCCTACAATATACGGTGTAGATCATTTTAGAATTTTATGTACCATGATTTCCACACTTCTGTACAACTTCAAAGGGTTTTAAACCTCGTGCACATTCTCCAGATCTGACGGTCATGAGTTTTCTCCTTTCCTCCAGAAAAGATCCTATGGCTCCAACACTTCATGTGTTGATCTCTCTCTCTCTTCCAGTGGCCATATACCACACTGGATGTGGTTCTAAAATATCGCTAAACTTCCTGAGCTTTGTAACATGGTCAAGTGACTCTTTGACACTAAGGAACATTCTGGGGTTTTAAATTGGCCCTCCCGAAACAATTTCTTCTCAAAAATTTTAGTTCGAAGAGCACTTATCCGGCCCATCTAGGCTCAGCATTAAAACCTTGGCTTTGATACCATTCTGTAATGCTCCCCCGACCATCATCCAACCCAATGGCAGGGTAGACACTACTGTGTGGAACAACATCATTCTCATACTTGATTGATAACATGAATTTAAATCAAATGAAACACATTTGACTCAGAGTAAGCATAAGAATTACTGCTAACACAAATATTCCCTGGCATTAACAATAATTCATCTACACAACAGAATACATGATAAAATATAAGCATCATAGGCATGCAAAACATAACATTTAACATATGTTGATACTTATATTTGAAACTGTGGTAATTTCACCAACCACGTGCAGGCCTTCCATGAACCTCCCAGCCTTACACCACACTGTTCATCAAGCTCAGCAGTGGGTCACCCTCGAGCTAGGACTAATATCCACCCCAAGGCAAGGAATCCCAAGCTAGGATGAGGTTACAAGGAAAACAACACAGAACAATTGGAAGGATTCTTCCCAGGATGCCTTCTTATGCCCACTACTCACGACCTCTCATTCTCCACATGCTTGTTCTTCTTGGGAGTATTCACCTTCAGAAGAACAGTCCATTGGTGCTTCACCTCCCTCTCTGGGTATCAAAAACATTCCAGGTTAGGAAGTCTCAGAGCTTTATAGCTAGTGCTGGACTCTCTCTGGGAGAAAACCACTTCCCAGCAAACTCTCTCTGGAAGAATACACATAAAAGAGGGAGGATTCTCTCCTAGGAATCACTTATGCCCACTGCCCACAGACTCTCCTTCCCCACATGTATGTCCCACCCTAGTAGTATACACCTTCTTTGTCACCTAGACAGTCCTTTGGATGCTAACCTCCCTTGCCTTTGTCTTCAGCAACAGGTCGGACTGGAAATCTCTGAGCTCTGTGGGAGCTACAGGGTTCCTTCTAAGATCTCTCTCCTTCCTCCGTGCACTCTCTCACCTGGAGAGAGTCGCTCATAGTATTATTAAAAACTTCCTCTTTAGTAAAAATCACCTCCCTCACTTGGAGAGAGGTTACAAACAGGCTCAAATGACCTTACACTGGTCAACAAGCCACGTGAAGTCCAACATTGCATGGCCACAATAGTCAACTAGGTATACAGTCATGGGATTCCC
>JASDQU010500986.1:131717-145482 GCA_032191745.1 Picea mariana | reverse complement strand
GATTGGATCAAAAGTATGTTAAATTTGAAAGGGATTCCTGTTGCCAACAACTTCAGATTCAATGTATCTTTGATGTTGTTAATTTCTTGTGTCTTCTTATTTTCCTATTATATTTGAATGAATTTGTCATGAAGAATCAAATTCAGAGAGAATTTCAATATATTTTGTTTAAGGCATGTAATTCATCTATTCATTTAGATGTTATGTTTATGCTGAAAGTGAAATGATCAACATAGTTCTTCTCAGAGTGTAGGCTATTTTCGTTTAGCTTCCTGCATACTTTGCATTCTCGTTTCTTCCACTCTTTAGTCATTATTATCTGAAATTTATGACTCCATGACCCTAGATTATTGAGCACTATATTTAGTCATTTCAAACACAATCTATTGAAAGCTTATTTATGCAAGCAATCTCATTGAATCACCCTTAACCCTATTTTAAAATCAAACAACCATTGCAATAACTGAGGTGCCCTAGCTTTGTGCCATAGTAGTCTGGTGCATACTTTAGGGATAACACCTAAACATGGTATTTGTACACTATTCCTCACTATTCCCTTCAGTCTCACTTAGGTGACTTGCTTGCACTAGGATAATCCCTTGTGTACGATGGCGTGATAGGGTCTATGTCACACATTCATTCATATACTTATCCCCCTAAACCTAGTGGGTATGGTACCTAATATGGTGGGTTTAGTACCTCCTATCCCTCAATCTCATGTAGGGTATCACTCGATGCCTTATAGTTATTATAACCCCCCATCAAATTCTTCTCATCCTTCATCTCAATATGACATTAACACCTTGTATTTAGGCACCCTACACACCAACATGTGCATGGTCATGTTTTTACTTGTTCCTATTGTGATGGGGTGGCCATGAATTCATAATATGTCTTTCAGGGCCCTCTGCTAGTAGATTTATTTCCTCTAGGGATGGTATTGCAACCTCCCATTAATGTTGGCCATCCTGGACCTCCTCTCCAAGGATGAGTCCATGCTAAAATAAATGTAACTCACCCCCACAATCAAAACAACTATACTAAAAAGAAGAATAAGGGGAACAAAAAACAAAAAGTCCAATGCTAGAACCAATGGAATCAAGGGAACCAAAACTAACAACCTAACAATAATGTTGGAGACAACCAAATTAATGCAAATCAAGGTCAAGGTAACAATCCCGAACCAAAACAGGGGAAGAACCCTCAACTTCACATAAACCATCCTTGCTCTTTTTGTGGTGTCTATGGACATTACACCCATGATTGTACATTTTTATTTGAGTTGCTTTGATTGAAGGAAGCGACCAAGAAAGATCATGCTAAATCTAATTAGCTTTCCAATCAACCTAACCCTTCTTCATCATTGCAACCAACTGTGTTGCAAAGCCCTTTTCTGACACAAAGATTTTTATCCACACCAAAATCCCCTCTTTTTGGTCAACTAGCCAATTGTAACCCTTCCGGAGATGGTACTTACCAAATCTTGTACATGTATTCGGTCAATATTGATCTGTCTACCATATGATGTTAGTATGGCATGCAAGCACCTATTACCGATAAAAGTGATCCCCTTCCGACCACTAATGGACATTTGCAGATTTCCCAACCTAGTGTCAATATCCCCTTATGTCAGAATGCTCCCAACCCTAATGCACATGCTACCCATAACTACAGTATAATAGATGATCTAGCTCAATCTACTACAATTATGTCATCCTTAGAAGCCCTCCAAACTTAACCTTCATAACAAATGGATTTTCTATCTACCTTGGGAATATTTTATCTTTCATATGATATGATGTTTGTGTTTGATATTTACAAAGCTGAACCTTGTCTTCCCCCTCCTGTCACCTTTAAATTTCCAATAATGATTAAGAACATTGTTATTCATCGATGCATCATTAATGAAGGCACATCCACATGTGTGATGTCTACTCATGTATGGAAGAAGTTAGGTTCCCCTAATAACATTCCATCTATGATTACCCTCCGTGCATATGATGGTCGACCCTCTGAACCATAAGGGTTGTATAAAAATTCTCCCATCCAATTATCTAGGAAGCAAGTTCTTCTTGATGTTGAGGTTATAGATTCCCATTGGGAGTATAAGATTCTTTTAGTATGTAGTTTTATGTATCCTATGAAGTTAGTTTCCTCATCAATTTTCCATAGGATGAGCTTACCCCATAATGGGAAGGCCATTACCATTAATTAAATTTCTTACTGTGATCCTAAATCTCAACTCAATCTTGATAGTGTTGTCCCTTTTGTGGATGGGAATCAAACCATTTCCTTTTTTTTGATGTTATCCCTAGATTTTTCAAATACTACTTTACATTTATTGACATGTATTATGGGCCTTCACCCCTACATACCCCTACTTACAACCTTATTCATCTAAAGATGCATATCTACAATCCTCTATTGAGTTCATAAATGTTTTCTCCTCAACCCCATCATGGGGAGGGACCCCCCCTACTAAGATTCCTTTTTCCCAAGTACCTTTCTTATTCCCCCCTCCAAGAATAGTTAGTACACTTGTGATGGCTACATTGAGATTACCTAATCTTACCTAGGGATCCCTATATGATACTTTTATTCTACTACCCCTCTCATTCCCTTCATTACAACGCCTCATTTGGTATTAACACCTATTCAAAATTCAGTTACTACCCTTGTGTCTTGTACATAATCTACACAATCCCAACCTAACCCTACCAAAACTGGGAAAGGAGTTTCCACAAGGGGGAAAACAAAAATGACTTAGGGAACCTCTAACTTTGGACATGCTATGGCCACCCATACCACCACACCTAGAGTCATTCCCCCATGTGCTTTATATAACCTCACTAGCCACACAACCAATAACTGTCTAGTGCTGCCATAATTGAAGAGTATTTTTAATGATGATGGTTTAGAACCTAACCCATCTACTCCCATAGTGAATATTACTCTTCCTAAATCATTAACCAAGTGTATTAAGTCCTTACACATAAATCATCCTTGTGCTTTGTGTGATACATACAATCACTATTCTCACCACTATCCTAAGCTACCTCAATTTCATGATGCCCTTGCTATCATTTTTCATCTTGATTCCTCTCCCAATGAGAGACATCTTTAGTAGTGGAGGATATAAACATTAAAAAACAATGGTTTTTCTAGATCGAGGGAAAAACCATTGTGAAAATTGGTCCCCCCTCTATTAAAACTGATGAGAATACCATTTAGATTCTCTATCTTTTAACCTTCATGGGACCGAGAATGTTTAAAAATATTTCAATTTCATCTGATGTACATCAGAGTATCCCCCGTATGCCTGATGTCCCCTTGGTCTCAATATTGGTAGAGCCTTTATCCATTTATTTTCTGTCTTTCACTTTAAATGTCTGTGTGAAACAAGCCTCTAATTCCCATAGTGTTGATATCGAGTTCACTTCCCCATCTTCCACCACTTCCACAACATAACCTAGTAGCGTAGACTCCAGTACCCCCATATTTAATTTTGATGAAGAAATTTTAGATTCCCGTACTTCTGCAGATTACCCTTAGGATGATATACATCATTGTTCCTAATTTTTACCTCAATGGATGGGTTCCTTCGAGTAATATGATGTTGAAACTAAATACTTTCTCCCCCATGGAAAGATCAATTGGTTTAAGAATACCATTCTTGTTTTTGATGCATTTGGGGAGGGGAATTTGGCCAATATTTTACCTAACATTATGGTGGATATCACGGTTATGTCAGGTGTTGAGGACCATATCCTTCTTGGGGAAAACTATTCTCTTAAAGAGGTTGTGGCTTATAAATCCCTTTTTCCAAAAATTTTGAGACATTGTTTCCTGGTCGTATTCAAAGATGTTCGAACTCGCTCCCACCATCGCAGAACACCATATTGATACATGGTTATATGCCATCCTTATCCATAAAAAAATGATCTATTCACCCTAGGAAGGCCCCTGCCACAAAAGATGAAATTGATAAAATGCAACATATGAGATTTATTTAATCTATTTATTAGACTTCATGGGTGTCCAACCCTGTACCCATTGTGAAGAAACAATGCACCATTAATGTCTGCATTGATTTCCATGATTTAAATCAGGCATGTCCCAAAGACAATTATCTAATGCCATTGATCAATCAGATTATTGATTCTTTTGTAGGCCAAGTGGATGGTAATGGTAGTATTGGACATGTATTTCCACACAGGTCTATGTTTCTAGACGTGTGGAAATCATCCAAAGCCTTCTATCCTTGAATTTAATTTGATTGAAGTAATTATTAAAGTAAAGTGATTTCATTAATTAATTATGTACTTAGTTAATTAAGTTATTTAAGGAAAGTACTAAAATTAATTAGCATGTTTCTAAATCTCAAGTGAGCAAGAGAAGTAATCTCAACTGTCAATCACTTAGGAGATTAGAAATAGATTATAACTCATAATTATAAAAACAAGGCTAGGGTGAAGGAGGAAGACACTTGATAGGAGTTGTGTTGAGAGAGTTGACACACAGAGGCTTGGATCAAGAAGGACTTTGATTCAAGGAGATCTCAGATAGGTGGAGAAGGACTTACATCTAGAGATTAGGTCAAGGAGAAGAGAGAACATACACAACACATGTGGGTTTCTATCAGAGGAATCCATAGGAAAGTGTTGTGTCATACGAAGCTTGTCGTATAGTCATTTCGTACATGTATGCGGCTCTCAATGGAGACAGTTGTGTAGATACAAAAGTTTGATGTAGAAAAATCACGTACACCTTGAAAAATGTGCAATTCTGGGTCGCACAACAAATCATACTTTTCCAGGTTTGTTTACAGTTGTATTTCTCTTAGTGGGCCATTGTCCCTATTATGAGAGTCCTGATTTTATCATAATAAAATCATTCTCAACATTGGTTTTCCCTCCAGGGTTTTTCCATAGGAATCTGCCAAAAAATATTGGTGTTTATGTGTGCTTGATTTGGTTTCCTTGTTTATGCTTCTGCTACATGTTTAGTTGATTACTCAGCTGTGCTTTAATTCCATAAGTGATTTATTTGGAATTAACTACCAAGTGTTGAGTAGGATAGATTTGAACATGGTATCAGAGTGTGATCTATGAAGGGAGGAAACCAAGTACACGATCTCATATCCATAGAAAATCCATAACCATCAGGTGAAAATTGAAGGATGGATTTCTGGGAAACATTCTATTGAGGCATAACTATGTTTTTGTAGGTTTACTGAGGTGTACACAGGTCATAGAAAGCACAGTCACGTAGATACGCGGGAGGTTTTAAGCATAGTCATGTATACACAGTTCAAAATGGTCACAATGTTGTACATACGTGGGTTTTGGTGATCATAGTCGCGTACATACATGAGATCTAGTGGTGACAGTCGGGTACAAGTCCATACATGTCATTACATGGAAAATTTTGAGAAACACGTTATTTTCCAGGGCATGTTATCAGGTTTAAGGGATGGCAACAACACTTTTGAGAGTTAAAGATAGATTCGATGGAACATCCAACTTGCTATCTTGGAAATAAAGAGTAACTTTGGCGTTGAAGGAGTATGACCTTTGGGAGTTAGTGGATAAAGTGGTTACTCCTCCGACATATCCGACAAGTTTGGAGGCTCAGAACAAGAAGGAGATCAAAGCAGAGAGCGTCTTCGTGGATTCTGTGAAGGATTATCTAACCCCTCATCTAACCGAGAAGAAGACAACCAAAGAGATGTTTGATGCCTTGGTAGGGTTATTCCAAAGCACAAACATGAATAGTAAGATGATCTTAGGGAATAAAATCAGATCGTTGCAGATGTCTAGATCTGATAATGCTACCAACTATCTCATGAGGATCACATAGGTGCATGATAATATTGCAACCACAGGGGACAAAACAAAGGATGTAGATCTCATGAATGTGGCATTGAATGGTATTTCCAAGTCATGGGAACCATTTTTTAAGGGAGTTTGCACTCGAGAAAATCTCCTAGATTGGCAGAGACTTTGGGATGATTTCATCTAGGAAGAGACTCGGGAGGAGTCTAAGAGAAACAAGCAGGGATGTAGTGAACAAAACTTGGCTCTTGTTAGTAATAGAAGGAATGACAAATGAAATAGTTCTAGCAATAAGGGTAACAATGATGGAGGTTCATCACAACCAGGGTAATTGAAACACACAGACAAAAACATCTTAATGTTTGAAGAAGAAGAAGAAGAATGGTAATGGAAAGATGTAGACAACAACATCAACATATACATAGCTTGATGAGTTTTCAATGAAGTTTGAGAAGGATTACTCACTGGTTTCTTGCCTTTCTAGCAACACACATATGAGGAGTGCATGATTCTTAGACAGTGGTGCATCTCGTCATATGGAAAAAGCATGAGAGCTATTTAGCATTTTGACAGAGAGGGACTTAGATGTTCATGTGAAACTTGGTGATGATGCCAAGTATGTAGTGAAGGGAGAGGGAACAATTACATTCCATATTGAGTCAGGATGCTTGTTAGATGCCCAGGATGTGCTTTACGTACCAAGTTTGGAGAATAATTTTCTTTCAATATTAAATATGGAGGACATGGTTTTTTTCGTCACTTTTTAGAGACAGAAGGTACTCATACACTAGGGGGTTAATGTGTTTGATGTCATTAAGTGCTCAAGGGCGATTGCATCAAGGGTCATAGGGGTTAAGGGTCAAATGGTGTTATGGGGTTAGTGTGCTCAAAGTTAAAGTGTATAATATTGGTTTAGTGTCTTAAAGGTCATAATGAGTCAGGGGTTATTATACGAAGGGGTGACTATGCTAAGATTCATGATTATGTTGTATTGAGGGGTTAGTGTGTCATTGGTAATACCATGTTAGGGTGTGATTACATAAGGGGTCATAGGTGTCAAGGGAAAAGTATATCATGGGTTTAGTGCATTTGGTGTCATGATGTTTTATGGGGATAATGTCTTTGGGGTCATAGTGTATGATGGGGTTAGTGTCTTTGGGGTCATAATGTGTCAAGGGGGTGACCTAGTTGATGTTCATAAGAACTAGTGGGTAAAATATGTTTGAGATCACAATGATTATGGGCTATAATATATTAAGGGGTTAGTGCATTTCACAACATAAGGTGTTAGGTGGTGATTTCATAATGGGTCATATGTATTAAGTGTTGAATGATACTAGGGGTTATTGTCTTCCAAACCATAGTGTATCAAGGGGTAATTGTTTTAGGGGGTGATTATGTTAGGGTTTGATTTTTTCAGGGGGTGACTGTGTCAAGGTTTTATCTTGTCAGGGGGTGACTGTGTCAGGGTTTGATTTTGCCAAGGTTCACGGGGATTAGGGGGTAGACTATTTTTGGGGTCATAATGATTAGGTGTTATGATGTACTAGGGAATTTGTGTGTTTGAGGTCATAACATATCGTGGGGTGATTGTATCATAGGTCATAGTTGTTAATGGAAAATTTTGTTCAATTCCATAATGTTTAAAGGGGTAAATGTCTTTGCGGTCACATTGTGTTAGGTAGTGATTATTTTAAGAGGGTGATTGCGTCAAGGTTCATAGGGTTAAGTGGGTATACTATGTTCAGGGTCATAGTGATTAGGGTTTGTGGTATATAAGGGGGTTAGTCTATTTTGGGTCATAAGGTGTTAGAGGTGATTGCATGAAGGGTGATAGGGTAAGGTATAAAAGTATAAAATGTGGTTAGTGTGATCGAGGTCATAATTTATTAGTAGGTTAGTTTCTTTAGGGTTGGAGTGTGTCAAGGGGTGATCGTGCTAGGAGGTTAATTTATTTGGTGATTAATGTGTTTGGGTTCATATTGTTTTAAGGGGTGATTGTGTTAAGGGTCACAATGGTTGAGGGATATTCTAGTGTCATAAGGGTTGAGGTCTATTCTAGTGTCATAATGATTATGGGTGATTATATCATAGATCATAAGGGTTAGGAGGTACCATGTGTATGAGGTCATAATGGCTAGGGGTCTTGTTGTGCTAAGAGGTTTCTTTGTTTTTGGGTCATAGCGTGTCAAAGAATGATTTTGTTAAGGTTCTTGCGTGTTAGGGATTAGAGAAGGTATAGGGTCAGAGTCTTAAGGAATGATTATATTAGGGGGCACAAGGGTTAGGAAGATTATTGTGTCCACAATCATAATGTATATTTCATGAATAATACATGCTAAATAATATTCACTTTGGAATGAGTGGAAATCATGTCTCTAGGAGATTTGAACCTTTATCGAGGGAGTGGCAATGTCACTATGTCAACAAGCAACCAAGCCTCGATTAACATTTTACTATTATTATTATTATTATTGCTATTAGTGCTTATTATTATTATTTACTATGTATTATTTATTACTATCAATATTTATTATTATTATTATTTGACTGGGGAAATCAACAAATAGTCGAACACGTACTTGCATCACATGTGCTCATGTTATCTATCTTCTACCACTATAACCCCAGGCATGCCAATGCGACCCCTCACGCGGTACACAAGGCTAGTTGATGGTTTCGAACCAATGACTTCACATAACGAAGTGCCTTAAAAATACACTCCATCATTGACTTTTCTACACCCAGGGGCATTATTATTATTATTAGAATTTTGGACATTTTCTTTGTGTGAATCTAAGACTCAATATCGTCTAAAAAAAATGAACTACTTTTTTTCCGATAAATATATATATTAGACATTTTTTTAGACATTTTTGTTAGTCATTCTAAAAGGTGTTCATTGGGGACTCTATAACATCCAACATTGCGATCACTAGTCACAAAGTCAACTATTTCGATGAGATGTCAAGGTAGAGAGATCTCTTGGACATTTTTTCGGTGGTAAACTGCCCAAAATCATGTAGTGTAGTCTGGTATTTGCCCCTTCATCCATCTTCTCTTCTCTCCTACTTTTCCTTGTTTCTCAACATTTTGTGGAGTGAACACCAATGCATCATTGAATATGTTATGAGTTTTTTATTGTTAAAATTATTCATCTTTTTAGGTGAAAATCCACGTGACTTCCCTTTTCCCCCTCATCATCTTTATGTTGGGACTTCTACTTGTCATGGCGTCGATCATCATCACTACTTGCTAAAGATTTTGTAAACTTCTTTAATGTTCTTTCCTTCCTTAGGATATTATTTTCCCATTATTCATTCCTCTTGTTTCTATTTATGATTTATATATACATTTCTTCTTCCATCTCTATTATAACATTAACGAATTCTTGATATGTTCTTGCCTTGCAATTTGAACATTGACTCTTGTGCTTTGGTTTAATCTAAAAATGAAGGTTATTGGTAATTGAGTCGGCTTAACAACTCCTTGATCTTGACATTATAATTTATCATAATTTACTACTTTCTCACCATATTGTTACTTTATGTTATTGAGTTGTTAAAGTGTAAAAAGATTAACATATGGGTAAGATCAAGTCTCCATAGATCTCTCAGTGGCATCTATCCATCTCCAAAATGGATTTTCTATCTACCTTTGAATACCAAGCAAGACCACCTTCTCTAAGAGAGCCCTTGAGCTAAGCCCATTTTTGATAATTATCATATTTTTCATATGATTGTGACATAAATTCTAATGTGAACTTACATCATGATCTCCATTTGTGCTTCCATTATAAGTTAGGATTTTGGAAGGGTCAATAAATCTCCCAAATTTTGCTACATTTATGGTCTTTCTATTTGTCCAATATTTCATGCTATTGCTATCTATGCTTAGGATGGCATTTTTAGCTTGCACGAGACCCTTTAGAATGGATTCATTTGAGTGGGATATTTTGTTTCTCTAAATATTTCTACCATTTCTTTCATTTTTGTTCTTATTTCTTCCACCTACATTTTCCACTTTTTAGGCTGCTCCTTGTCTTTGTCTCTATTCTTATGATTTAAGTTTTACATGTTGGAGGTACTATGTCTTACAATATTGGTTCTTCTTTATTTCATGGGATATCATCCTCAAAATTTTCTTTACCTTCCCCTTGGTTTCTTATGATCATATTTGGCAACATCTTTAGTGGAGTTTTAATACATCTAAGGGTATTTTGTATAACCACTTTCACCATTCACAAGCACACGTTCCAACAAATTCTTAGTAGTTTATAGATATAAAATCATTGGTCAACTACTTCATTGATATTGTTTGTATTATTCTATGATATTCTCAACTCTCTAGAATCTCTTACTTCTTCAATACACTACCTTGAATATCATAACAATGCTTCTTCAATCTTCCTTAGCACATTATCTCCCATGCATCCATTGCACAGAGTGTTCTCTAGTATTCTCTTAAAATCAAAATGCACATAATATATGGCCATCATGATACTTAAAACACATCTTTAGCTTTTGAATCTATGAGAAAGCCCCCTGAAATGTTGGACACTTACTTGACAAGCTATTTTGGGTAGGATTTAACCATCAATTCCAACATTTGAACACTAACAACATACCATCTATCCATGAAAACAAAACAATAATAATAACTTTGAAATAATTTAAAGGACAAGACTACTGTCATTTCACATTTATCAGACAACACTAACAACTTACACGTGGCTATTCAACAACATTCATTGAAACATTAACATAGATATTCAACATCACTTACAATCTTAAATGAGAAGATATGTGAATAACAACAATAACTATGTATTCTAACATCCATAACCCACACATTCATTCATGATGCTACATTAACACTCATTCATCATACATTAAACACTAATGTCCATGACTATGGCCTATGCACATTTTATGACTATTATCCGTCATATTATTCATGATAAGAAATAGAAACTAAGCAAAAACACATGTAATAATACATAATAACAATAAAAAAATACTAATCAACAACCAACCAATTACGAATCATCCATAAAATATAAGTTTATAACCCAACATGGACCTTCTATTGAATTGAAATAAATTAATACCTTTGCAATTTAGTGCAAAACCGAGATTAAAATCCTTCAACATAAGTTGAGGTTTATCTTTTGATATTTGATTCAAAATGTTTGTCTTATTTATTGCATTGCCTATACAAATACCCAACAATGTCAATTCCCTTTGTTTACAATGCCAACCAATCATTAAAATTGTGTGTGGAACACTTAGCAAAACACTCTTCTAGAACATCACATGATATCTTGATTTCTTTGAACCATGATTTTCCAGTATGGTTGTCAAAACTTAAACCCAACACAACTTTCAAGAATACTCCGTCATATAAAAATAAATAGGACGTGTCAATGATAATAAGGTAAAAAACACTCACTTCCTTAAATAGCATTTATGTGAATAATGGAAAGGATGATTAAATAAATTTTAAAAACAAGCAACATATGAACCATTCAACAATGTCCATGTAACGTGTTGATTGTGGGTATGTCACTACAAAAACTTTGAGGGAAGTATTGCCACACTAGTAAATGGAGAAAATTTCTTTAACTTCCCAACATTTGAGTTGTTTGAGTCTGTGGGCGCAAGGATGGAGTTAATAACCCAACAATTTAGTGGTATGCAAGCTTATTGGAGTGAACATAAGTTACCTTTGTCACACACCCACTACGGGAACTAATATTTTTTGGCTTTTTCCTCCTTTTCACCGAGGAACAGAATCCCTAAATTCCTACGAGGTTCTAGCATAGGCTATGTCTTCCAAACGGGACCTTCACCACACCAACTCACTGGTTCTTTCGTTGAAGATCCGTTGTGTACAAATCACGCACCAAACGGAGGATTTAATCACATGTGCCCGTCGGTTGTGACCCCGGGCTAAGCCAAGAGGCGCCTTTCACATTTCGGGACTTCGAAAACCAGGAGATTGAAATGCGAGGGAGTTGAGTTCTTCGACTCCCCAAACCCTGAAACCCGAAATTCTATTCACACCAAACCGCTTCGGGATTTCACCTATCAGGACTTCGCGTATCGAGATTTAACGATGTATGAAGATGAAGGTTCCTGCCCTTCGGTTTCCTAGGTGCTGCAACACCGAAACCCATATATCTACTAAGCTCATTTCGGGGTTTTGCAAGTCGAGATTTCGTGATATGCAAAGACAGGAGGTCACGCACTTGGGTTTCCCAGGAGCCAAAACACCGAAATGATGATATATGTATATATATCTAATACTAAGTTCATGTCGGGGTTTCGCAAGTCGGGATTTCGTGATGTACAAAGAAAAGGAAACTAACCCTTGGGAGTCCCGGGTGCCGAAGCACCGAAACATTAAAATATACTCACGCTCTAACATTTCGGGGTTTCTCACATCGGGATTTCGTAACATTCGAAGACAAGAAGTCTCGTACTTGAGTTTCCCGAGAGCCGAAACTTCGAAACGCTGATATATATATATATATATTCCTGGCGAGTACAAGGAAACTCACCCTTGGGTTTCCCGGTTGCCGAAACTCTGAAACACCAAGACTTATCCACGCTAGACTATTTCGGGGTTCCACGTATCGAGATTTCAAGTCTGGCGAGTACAAGGAAACTCACCCTTGGATTTCCCGGTTGCCGAAACTACGAAACACCAAGACTTTGTTGGTTGTGGAGCCTGATTATCTTCTTGATTCAGAGGTCCTTGCTTTCAGCCGTGTTTATACCCCATGAAGTATTTACACCCCATAAGTATGTACACTCTTCCACGTGGGGGAGTGCAGAGGGAGGGTACCCTCTCTGTGGGGTCTGGGGGGGCTATCCCCCCGGCTGGCGGGTCTGGGGGCAAGCAGGCCCCTAGCAAGGGTTCGGGGGAAAATCCCCTGATGGGAAAATTGCCTTGTAAATGTATATTGTATTTTCATTATAAATCTAGACCGTTCATTATAAGGTCGCAGATCTAACGGTAGAGATTATGTTAGGGTTTTTTTCCCTAGAAGGCAACCCTCTTTTATGAGGGAAATGTATTGCGACTATGGTTGATGGTGAATATTGTATTCTGAGATAGGAGACTGTGAGAGAAAGAAGAGGAAGTTACAACGAGTTTGTTGTAGGTTGTATCTCTTCATATGCTGGATAATAATAAAGGAAGGACCTAACAATTTCTCTAGTGGACGTAGCCCACACTGGATGAACCACATAAATCTGTGTCTCTATTGTATTGTGTATCTTCCGTGTTTTGTTTCCACATTTGTTTTTATTTTATTGCTCCACGGTCCTGTTTTTCTAACAACTGGTATCGAGCGAAAGGTAACTCGCAGGAAAAGAGGGTTCCTAGTTCGAGTGGGAGCAATGCCGGAAGATGGAAAGTTTAGGGTCGAGAAATTTAATGGCCAAAACTACCAGTTATGGAAGATGCAGATGGAATATTATTTATATCAGAAGGACCTATTCCTACCATTGGGCAGAGTAGCAAAGAAGCCAACGACCATGAAGGACGAAGAATGGGAGATTCTTGACATAAAGGTTCTACGAACGATACGGGTGAGCCTGGCAACGTCGGTGGCTTTCAATATTTCCAAGGAAAAGGCAATGAAGGGTTTGATGGACGCATTGGCCAAATTGTATGAAAAACCCTCGGCGTCCAATAAGGTATTTCTAATGAAGAGATTATTTAATATGAAGATGTTAGAAGGTGGGTCTATTGCAGATCATTTAAATGAATTTAATACGGTTACTAATCAACTAAGTTCCGTAAAAGTGGACTTTGATGATGAGGTCAGGGCTCTTCTAATCTTGTGCTCATTGCCAGAAAGCTGGAACAACTTGGTCATGGCTGTAAGTAACTCTGTCTCTGGTTCAAATACTTTAAAATTT
>JASDQU010500986.1:117845-128421 GCA_032191745.1 Picea mariana | reverse complement strand
ATATATATATATATATATATATATATATATATATATATATATATATATATATATATCACGCTAAGTTCATTTCGAGGTTTCACGCCTGGTGAGTACAAGGAAAATCACCCTTGGGTTTCCTGGTTGCAGAAACTCCGAAACACCAAGACTTATCCATGCTAGACTATTTCAGGGTTCCACGTATTGGGATTTCATGTCTGGTGAGTACAAGGAAACTCACCCTTGGATTTCCCGGTTGCCAAAACTATGAAACACCAAGACTTATCCACGCTAGACTATTTCGGGGTTCCACATATCAGGATTTCATGACATGCGAAGACAAGGAAATTTGCCCTTGGGTATCCTGGGTGCCGAAACGCCGAAACACTAAACTTTACCCACGTGATACCATTTTGGGGTTTCTCAAGTCACGATTTTGCGACATGTGAAGGCAAGTAAACTTGCCCTTGGGTATCTCGGGTGCTGAAATGCCGAAACACCAAAATTTACCCACGTGATACCATTTCGGGGTTTCGCAAGGTGGGATTTCGCGACATGCGAAGGCAAGGAAACTTACCCTTGGGTATCTGGGGTGTTGAAACGCCGAAACACCAAAATTTACCCACGTGATACCATTTCGGGGTTTCATAGGTTGGGGTTTCACGACATGCGAAGGCAAGGAAACTTGCCCTTGGGTATCTCGGGTTCCGAAACACCGAAACACCAAACTCTAAGGGAACCATTCTTTCAGGTGTAAGGTTTTTAAACTTAGGCCATAAAATCCTTCAGCGGATTCTTGGGTAATTATCACCAGGCTTGGTGACTAGACTGAAATGCCTTCTTAAATTATCGAGCTATGAACTCTGTGACAGGGGTGAGGTAAACTTAAGTATTTATTTAAAAATGGTAGTCCTTTCAAGGAACCTACTCCAGCTCTGGGATATGATGGAGCTTCCCAGAAGGAGGTGCCTTCGGGAAAACAAACCAGGGCATATCATGGGTTGTGTACATGGGACAACTCAACAGGGGATGAGTTCTAAATCTGAACTTATTCGTTCTATATGTAAATGGGCTATAGTTATATAAGTATAAGCACACATTCATTGTTGCTGATCAAAACACCAGGCAAACACTTCTATGCAGAAATCAATCATTTATAAGTGTACAAACATGAGCATGCATCCATTTTGTTCAATTCAAGATACGAGATGTAAACACTTATCAGAAAGAAAACCAAGTGTGGCACAACTACTGAGAGGCATGCTCGTTTCCACCCAACCATAGGCTCAACGACTCCAAATGGATTTACCACTAACCACCCCCGAGCTAGACCACGATGTTTTGAGACTCAGTCTCTTACTTCCTGCTCGTCGAAAGTCTAGGACGAAGGTTACTCTCCTTCTCTTCTACTCATGACTCAATGTATTTCCTGGAGTTCCTCTGGTTCTCCTTCCATGATTCCTGTCGCATGTGTGTGTGTCTCTCTGCTTTTGTCCCCCCCCTTCCACAGTTATTTCCTCCTACGAGGTTGCGTGTGGCATGAAATTCCCTTTTTGATGGTCAGGTCTGAGAGCTTCTATGGATGGGCGGTTCACCCCATCCCTTCATTTACTCTTGAGTAGCCTCCCCACCTACCATCCGAGCGGGTAACTCATTTCGGGGTCTAAGAGTGAGCTTTGGTTATCTCGAGCATGTACAAACCAGTACGGTTTTGGTTCGATGGAAGTTAACGTAGCCACTCGTGGCCCCTTCCACCACCTCTCATCAGCCATTGTGGTCTCTTTTCAGCACATCCCCCTCTCAATAGTCATGCAACATATATATATACACATCATTTACATTCATCGACCCTTTTATATAGGGTCCGTCAAATCACACATTCACATCTTGGAGTTTGCCATAGTTCTTGGCCAATATAGTTATTTTTACAGGCTGGGGGAAACAAGGTGTTACAATCTCACACACCCAATGGGGTCAATATAGGAGAAAAAACACTAATTATCTGCACACAAACTTAGAAATTCAGCTTGGGTTAGCAAATTCTGAAAATAACTTGAATTTTTCCACTCTTGATATCTTCTAAGTTCTAATTGAATAGTTTGGAGCAACCAATCACTGTATCCAAGAGAATAATTTTAATAAGGCAATACACTTCTTATCGAAATTTGCTCATAACATAGAATGTAACACATAATTAAAACAATTCAATTTCACAATCATTCAACATAATAAACAATAGAAATTAACCTTGAGAAACCCAAAGGAAAAAAAATCGAGCATCGAATGGTTATGGTGAGTCTTTATTTCTCATCAATTGCATATTTACAATTTAGTTTGGCTCTCTACATCATTTACATGATCTCATGGGAATTTTACGTAGTATTCCTTCTCTTATCTACCAAATAACCCCTTTTGATTAATTGTGCTTGAATTTATTGACAAAGTGGGCTCTACCCGGGGTCACCTGGAAGGCTAGTTGTCCCCAACTCTTCAACTGCCCCCAACTTTAGTGCTTCCCTTATTTTTTTTTGTCTTTCCTTGTTATCATCCCAATGCTCTCTCTCTCTCTAATTTTCAATGTTTTTTTTTGGTAGCATGACATTATGTAGGGGAATGGTATCTATTTAATCAAGCATGGGGCCTTCACATTTTTAACCCCATCTCCCACCTTGTCATCAAGTTCTATAGCCATGGTATTTTCCAAAACTTCATAATTTGTTGAGTGCTTCACATTGATCTGAGCCATTAATCATTTGATGGTTTAATGCAGAATCAATTTGGATGATACCTCCCCATTGGGAGGCTTTTGGTCCCTAAGAGATTCTAATTAAACATGAGGGAATTTGATTTTCACTTGGTTTCTCTCATACCATTTTTCTCTCCTTGGTGTTTTTCTTTTGAGGCTAATATACCATATTTCTTGTTATCCTCTTTGAGTCACATGTTACTTTCTCTACATAATTGTATCCTCCTCCAATTCTTCTAGACTGTGTAGTGCAAAGACTTCTATAGTGGGAATAACTAGATGGTCTTGTTGGCACAGTAGCAGATCCAGGGTTCAACGCTCAAGAGCGCACCAACAAAACCCTAACTATCGGCCCTTTCGGTAGAGACAGGGGTGGTTGCAGGACTCAGATGTCTGCAACCTTAGCTTGGACACTAATTTGTGATTATAGTGCTTAGTAATTACCTAGTGTAGATTATCCATCAATATTCAACCCTTAAGATACTTCGCAGTTGGCACAGAGCATTGCAGTAAGTACTTAGATTTAAGATGATTCAGTACTTTATCCACATAAATATAGATTAGATTCAGCAGATCAAGCACTAAGCGATTTATATATCAGATCTAACATTCATTCACATCTTATAAGCACAAAGCATAACTAGATCTATCTCAACACATCAAGGCATTTAGCATCAGATCGAAGCACATAGCACAACACAAAAAGTTACCATGGTTCACCCCCACCCTGGGGCTACGTCCACAAAGTCTTCTTCTTTATTATCTCGGTCAAGTAGTTACAACACAGAGCTTCAATAATCCTTACTTCGTACAGAACAGAAGATCTGCACAACTCGCTAGATCCTTCTTCCTTGCACCTCAGCACTAAACTACAACAACTTGCACTGAGATCTGCAAGCTTCTTACAAGCATGCAGAAAGCACTTACAATATGTAGAAGATCACACAAATCCAGTTACTAGCACTAATCCATCAACTATACATCACATAGATGTACTACTACTACTGTCCTCCTAAGTATCTATTTATAGATTACAAAAATGGGCCTAAGTGTGGGTAAACCCATGGGCCGACATCCCTTTCCCTTTACATTAACCCCAAACCCTAAAAGGTCCCCAAAAGTGGGCCAAGATCCTGTGATCTCTGCTTCACCTGGTGCTCCCTCTTTGACAGTCTATCGAAGTCCAAAAACAGTCAAATATGACCAAGTATTCCTCAAAACTTGGTCGAGGGCCAACATGCCCCCAACACTCACTTGTGACTCGTCCTGAGTCACTCTGGTCTGATCAAATCTACTTCGAATTTCTCGAGCTTGGCTCAAGTTACTTTGACCTGCTGTAGTGCAACAACCTCTTGCTCAGTGAACTCCTGGATCACTGCATCATTTACTGGTCCTTCCATGTGTTGTTCTGCAATGATAACAACATGTTCAAGCTCGACCACCTGGCTCTCAACTTTATTAAAGAGTTGGCATGCTTTCTCCTAGAGGGGTTGAAGTCATTGAGAGAATTCCATCACTTTACTCTGCAACAGGTGTACCTGCTGTTGGGCGGTGCATTGTTCTAGAAATCTCTTCATTCTTTCGACTGGGTTCAAGGCCTTCAGCTGCGCCTGTAGCGTATCTACGTGCTGCTTGACGTCTTGGAGTTGCGTTTCTAATGTCTTCAATTCGGGGTTCTCTGTGAGGTTCTCATAAGTCTGGGCACTTCTAGTGCTCAACTGCTTACATTCCAAAGCCAAGGTTTTTAACCTGTCAACTGCGCTATGGGCAGTTGCCTCCCTTAGATCTCTTACTTCTTGTGGAGTCTCGGGTACGATACGAAGTTCCAGATCTGTGATGCACTACTGAAGTTGTTGGATTACTTATTCAAGTTGTATCAACTGCTGAGGGAAACGTTCTTCAATCTTCACTTCAATGACCGTCACAGAGTGAAGTGCTTTGTGAACTCGTTCCTGCACGTCAAGGTGCTCTGCTAGCAATTGGTCCTTGCTCTGCTGTAACTGTGCTTTCTCCTCCTCCCACTTCGCTTGTAAGGAAAGTTGTTCCCGTTCTGCCTTTCTCTGTTGTTCTATAAGTGCACTCTGTACTTGTGCCAAATCCTGGGTGGCTTGCGCTGTGTCTTCATGAGCTCGTCGAAGGAGCGCTTCAACTTTCTCGACGATCTGGTGTAGTTGAGTGGTCTCATCGCTTGTTCCTGCTGTTCCCGTCATCAAAGGTGTAGTAGAAACGACTTAGCTAGGCTAAAGTACCTGCTGCAGTTCTTGAAGTTCACCCTTGAGTCAGCTGAATTTATCCTCCTTCTTCGCTTCTTTCCTTTCTGCAATCTCTAGTGAGGCATCATTCAGTGTGGCGATCAAGAAGTCAAAGTTGTCATGTGTGAGGGTAGTCTTAAACGTAGTCTGAGTGGCCTTAGTTTTCTTCCGGGATGAGGGCTTTGGTGGTGTGACCTTCCTTTTCTTAGAGGGCTCCTCCTCCTTTCTAGGTGGAGTAACCTCGCTTTTGTTTCGCTCAACCTCCATGCCACCTAGTTCTTCACCGTCACCTCCCTACACAGGTGAGAGAAAAGTAGTCTTTGTGGATGTGCTATGGATGTCTTGAACTTCATCACCCTTCTTAGTCTTTCTCGGTCCAGGTGTATCTAATATAACTTCAGGGTTTTCCACATCGGATATTTCTGTGGGGTCCATTGAAACAAGGAGGTCCACTGACCATTCATTGGTAATCTACTCCAAGTCTTCGTCTGTTAGCTTGTAGTACAAATGGAGTTGTTTGTTCTCATCAGCGCCTGCTGTGTTATAGGTGAAGTGGTGGTCGATGTTGAATTTGATCAAAGGTCGAAACCTATGAAGTGTGTTCAGTGTGAGGCGCAGTGTAGACTGGATGGCATTCTTCACTTGGTTGTAATAAGCATGGAAGATGGCATTGGAGTTCCACTGCTTGTTCATGTTGCTGAAGTACCACAACGTATAGAGCTTTGCGGCCAGTGGTTCGAAGGGTTCAATCTCCGGAAAAGTGGCACCTTCTGGTAGCTCCTAGGCGATGAAAGCAATGAGTATGAGAAACCAACTAAAGTGGAACTCATACCCCTGGTCTTGCGCTTCCTTACAATCAAGCTCTAGCTGATTTACCAGGTACTTCACCCAGTTCATTTGTAGTCCCTCCACACACTTCTCTATGAGGTCAACTACAAATCTAGTCACCTATGTGGGTCGGTTCTTATGGACTAACTTTCCTTAGATCATTTGGAAACCAAGGCGCACTGCTGCATTCTTGATGGAGGCTACCTTGTAGCCTCGCGTGCCCTTCTCTACATCACTATATGTGTCTTTTTTTCACTGGGCGAGAGCGCGATCTGTAGTATTCTCAGGGTAAAACTCCTGTGGGTTAATGCCCTGCATGCTTAAACTTGTGATCCGATTGATCAGAATTGGATCCACCGTGATGCGGTGATCCAACCATAGGTATCCTCCGTGGTAGCAGGACAATAACAATCTGATGCATGCATTTACTTCCTGATGCCTCCCAAAATGAGGAATCTTCATTACATTGAGGAGGGTTGACTACGCAAGGTTATGGGTCCATTGCTGAGGGACAATCTTCGAGTTCCTCCCTTTTGTGATATTTAGGTACTTGTGTGGGGCTAGAATACTGTAAACCTTGTGATCTCCAAGGTTAAAATCACTGAATTTCAGCGCAGTGAGCTTATCTTGGTCAGCACGAACTGTGCACACTCCTTTCGGGAGGTACGCAGTGACCAAAGCATAGTCAAAGTCTCTGGGTACAATGTATCGATTTACTGTGCCACTTAGTGGTGGGATATATCTAGGTAAAGTAATTGGGATCATATTCATAGTGGTGAAGTTGTTTCCGAGCTTAGATCGTCTTTCTGAAGGAGGTCGAGATGGTCCTGCTTGAGTAGTGGAGGGGGAAGCTGGCAATGCTCCCGAGGAAGATGCCTGTACACATGTAAAAACTCTTCGCTGCGACATGACTCTCTCATTCATTAAGTTGATTACAACTTCTTCAACAATTTTTTCAGTAGCACTAAGCTCATCTGAAATACAAGCTTGGGTCATCTAGCTCGGGTGCGAAAGGAATTCAGAGACTACAACAAATAGTATGGAAACAAGGTAATGATCTCAAGGTGAGTTAATCTCAGGTTTCGTTCTCAAATTCCCATTTAGGAAAAAGTATTCTCGGTGCATGGCGCGATGGACTAAGTAGGGAAACTTAGCAATGATCTACTTGCAACAGGTATTATCCTTCATTAACTCATGTTCGATCTGTTATGGTGCTTTTCAATGGTTGGATGACGAAACTTTATTTCTTTTCTGCCCATTCAGAGCGGAAGTCGAACATATATATCATCCCCAATGGCTATATTGCTTTGTCATGGCGAAGTACTCTATGTCGTTGTTCTGATATCTTGGTGAAGCTCCAATTCTGCAATGTTTCTTTCTGCGAAGTATCCTCTAGAACTTCGTGTGACCTTACAGTATTATCCTTTTTCTTTCTTAACTTTCTATGCTTCTTCCCAATGAGCTTCATATCAATAATGCTTTTACCATTCTTCTTCATATCCTCTATGGTCTTAGTTGCTTCACGATGTTGAAATTCTTTTCTAGGGTTCCTGGGTAATACTTCTTCTGTGTCGAAAATAGGTAACTCAATCTTCTGTGGATCCTCTAGCGTTCTCTTAACCTCGACATCTGGGTTGCTAGGATTAAATATCTGCGATCAACTCTTCTGTTCTTCAATCCAGTGTGTGATCCTTCTAGTCATAAAGTCTTTTAAGTCTTGCTTCTTCTGTTCCAAAACTTCTCCTTCTTCTTTTCATATGGCTTGTTCTCAAAGTCTTCCTCTATCGAAGTTCCATTGACAGTCATAGGTATCCGGGCGAGCCTTCCACATAGGTTTACTATCTTTCCTCCGAATAAACTTGTTCCTCCTAGGGAAGGGATCATGCTAGGGTTTCCTATAGCTTCCCAAGTCCTTTTTTGCATAATGTTCACTTGTGTTTCTTTTTCAAGAATATAGTTAATGTCGAAGTCCCCTATTCTTACTTTGACTTGCTCCTTGTCTTTGAAGATCTCTGGTAATCAAACATCTTTATGTTCCTTCAGGGTTTCTTTTATTCGTATTAATATTTTCTCTGATTCTTGTTGGGTTTCTTCAATAATATTAGTTGCTTGGTATCCTTCAGGGTTTGCTTGCTCCATATTTATCTTTTCAAGTCTAGCAATCATTCTAGGGCAATCCAATACTTCATGGTCCATATCCTTGCTGTTGCAGCTTTTTCATCACCTTGGTGAGTAGAATCGAGGTGCTTGCAAGCTCAGTTGGGTCTGCTGAGCAGGATAGCTGTAGAGAAAAGAGTTAGAGAAAGAAAAACAAAACTATAACTAAGAATTAGACTAATAGATGCAATAAAAATTAAAATCATGAGCATAGAAAAAAAAGAACAAAAAGACCCATGTCACCAATGTTAGAGGCTGGTCTATTGATGAAAACAAAGCACCAAGAAGAAAGGGGACTATGAGTCCCTTCTTCCTCCAAGGGAAGGCTCTTGGACCCTCACATGTTGGCTCTTCTTACAACAATGAAAACGAAAATGATGATGAAATAACTCCTTACAAATCCACTCAATGGTGAGATGGATTGCTCAATGAAATGGTGCCAATGTGCTCTTGTCAAGGATGGAGTCCTTAAAACAATATAGGCAGCATAACATTACTTTGAATTCCTTGAGAAAATGAGGTGCATTCATGGCTTTTTATAGCATTGCATTGGGTTATTGTATAACTTCTTTGTAGTGTGAAAAGAGGCCATTTAGGGCATTATTAGGTCTTTGACTAGCCCACCAGTCAAATCTAGCCCTGATTTGAGGGTCAAATCGGCTTGGGAGTTGAACCATAAGTGGTTGGGAGGCTGACCACTTTCATAAATGCGCCGTTTAGCAGGTGCGCTGCTTTTTGCGCTAACAGTAGCGCATCGTGCGCATATGCACGCTTTCTACGTTCCTGTTCCGCGTATGTGCACGCACGCCCAATGTCTGCAAAGCACTCTTCAATTTTTCACTACTTTGTATAGTTTTTTGAACTTTTTGAATGCTGTGGTATTAATTCAGGTTCATGAATGACTTCATTACTGTTTGACGATGCTGAGTTCTTGTAACCATGTGCGGATGAAATTTCAGTGATAACATATGCCCCCTGATGGATGAGGTTAGGATCATATGTTAGCCAAAATCCATCAATGTTTCTTCTACTGAGAATGTTGTTGTAAGAGAGAGTAATAGTGTGATTGTCCAGAGCAATCCGTTGGAGGAAAAAAAGGAACCGGTAGGACCCGACCTCCAATGAGGTGTGTAAAATAGAAAACTGTGTACAAACGAGGCGGGCATGCCCCATGCTCATGTCATGTAACTCTGAAAAAAAAGATGACTGAAGTGTTGGTGTAGACAACTGCAGTGCCCTCGAGGGTGGTCGTGATAGAGGCAGAAGACAATTCTGCAAATGAACATGCTCTGCATAGTAGGCAGTGATCTTGGTAATAAGTAGCAGCGATTATGTGGGCATTGATAGCCCAGCCAAGTTCAAAGGTCTTCGGCAAATGAGAGAAATAACTGAATAGTCACAAAGTAAGACCCATCGTAACACGAGAAAGTGTTGGCGTCGAATGTTACGGGGGCCAACGACAACAGGGAGCAATGGTGTTTCACCCTGTGCCATTCGAGATCTCTCATTGAGTGGAGAATGAGAATCAAGATACTGTCGCCCTTTTGGAAAATTGTGCTGGTCGACAAAAGGGGAACGCGACTCCCAGAAGCAAAGGGATTCATGGAATCTACTGAGGTGAGGATGTGGTAGAGGTACATGGACAAAGTCAGGAAGTGGGAAGACTCAAGACTGCCCTTGGTTGGAGGATGTATGAAATAAAAAGTGGCGGCAACCGTGTAACAAGGTCGAGTGTCAGGGGGACGACAAGACCGGTGATAAGTTGTGCCAGAGGCGGGACAAGGTGAACAAATTCAGAGGGTAGAGGTAAGTGACTTGTGGGGTACTCTGAATATATGGACGATGCCGGCAAGGGTAAATGATAAGTAATGCTCCAACCAAGGGTGACATGGGTTGCGTTTGGCCAAAAGGAGGGAAGCAGGTCACCAAAGGTGACGACAAAAAAGATAATGTAATGACTGGAAATAAAGGCGTTTGTACAATAAATAACGAATAATTGGGGAGAAATGTACAAATACAGAAACGGGTGCCCCAGTGTGATATGGGTGGCCCATGTATGGCATAATTTTCTTGGAAAACTGATGAAGGGTGGGGGCCCCATTGGTGAGTTTCTGTATGAGGTAGGTGAAATGAAGGTAGGTTCGCAGATGGGCAAACTGATTGTGGATGAAATGGAGGGTTCATGATACTGCGGAGGTGCAGATAAAAAATAGAACCGTAAAGAGATAATCGGGGAGTCCGTGTGGGAAAGCTAGCAAAATGAGGAGAAGGAGTATGTGGTTGATTCACGACATGATGAAAGACTATCGAGACTCCCATCCATAAAGGGTAATGAAAAACAACATGAGTGTCAAAAAGTGGCAAAAGGTGCTATGAATGGGACAACTCATGTGGGTAAGAATGCTACCGGGTAACAGTACCGGAGATGCAAATGGAGGCGTGGGTACTGCAGAGCCGGGAATGGGGATCCTAGAGGCCAATATCAGAGGGTGTGACTGGAAATGTAAATGCGATACAGCGGGAAAGACTACATGCCAGTGCTGAGTATATACCTGAAGGGGTTGTGTCGATGTATAATGATCAAGTACCTGCACACATGAAAACCAAATACCCA
>JASDQU010500986.1:52640-92745 GCA_032191745.1 Picea mariana | reverse complement strand
GATGGTTCTGAAAGTTATGGGAATGAGAGGAATGGTCACCTTCGGTATGTGGAGGTGAGGAAGAGGAAGGGTTATATGTAGGGATATGCAGTTTGGTGTAGAGTGCCGAAAAGACAGATTCAAGTTGGGTGGTGAGGTCTTGTTTGATTTCCTCCTTTAAGGACTGCATGGTTGTATTGATGGTGGAAACATTGGCACTGAGTTGTTTCACTTCTTGTTGGGTCTTGATGAGACCAGATTGCAAGGTGTTGAAGCAAGATTCCAAGTCTTGTCTATGGGTATGGGCCATGAGGATGGGGGAACTGAAAAGGGGCGGGCGGGGTCAAATTTTTTTCCGAAAAATGATGTGGATGAATGTGATAAGGGAGAAGAGATGAATCAAATGGAATAGGTCTCAAATTTATACTTCGGTCTGAAGAATAGTTATACTCTGGTCTAAAGAATATTTATACTCCAGTCTGAAGAATACTGTAGAGAGAAAATTCCCAAATGCTTAACCAGAAAGAAATGTGTATTTACTTGGCAACCCGAACATAGTTGCATGGCAATAGATCTTGTTTGTTTTAATTTTTTTATGTTTTTTTCCCCAAGGGTTAGGTATTCAAGGGTTCTACAGATAAGGGTTTGCCCTGTGTTATATCTCTCTAATATACATGCGGGGTCCAACAGTAGTACTCGACCCAATATCTCATGGCACTAACTAAGGAGGATAGACCGTACCCTTAGTTGTACTACCCGACTACCCAGGTACTAGAGAGTATCTTCTTGAGTGTTGTTCTCAGTGATACTATAGCAGTCAGGCGGTCGATCGGTTTATCTAAAGAGGGCTTAAGGTAATCTAGTTTGATCCGTACACAGGTGTTGTCTGATGTGCTACCACTCAAAGGGGTACCAACAAGGGTTACAAGGGTGGCCAACATATGTGCGCTTAGGTACCACTTATATTTCATGCGTGTATAAATCCCTCAACCGTGGGTTTATGCGGGTAACGATAGATCTTTGTGGATTAAAGACGTCGGAATATGTCTCTACCCTAGAAAAAAAATAACCCACACTTTCTGCCAAGGAAAGTGCTCCAATACCACTTGTCACATACCAGATATAAAAAGTATGCATAACAGAAATAAAATGCTAGAAATGGCAGAATAACAGCAATATAACCAGAACATTCACCATAATAGCACTGAAATGATATAAGAATAACAACATAAATAGCACTTTGAATCTGAAAGCAATGTTCATGAGCCTCTTCGAGGGGGCAACCTCCAGTTGAGCAGAGCTCTATTACAATAATATCCAAGCTAGGGTTCTCATACCCTAGAATCTTATTTATACTAAATATGTCTATCAAAAGAAGCATCTATAGGAAGATCCTTCTAGAAGAAGAAGGTTTTATTAGGTCTTCTTACATCTGAATTATTCTATTTTATTGCAAGGCCTTATTAATATTGACCTTTATTACATCCGAATATATTGTTCTACCTATGTGCGGGTTAGGACCCTAACATACATTGTGATAGATTATGTTGTCATGGAAACCCCGTTTAATGGATTGTATAGGTCAAACCCTCTTCAACAGGCTCTCATTTTCCAAAATTTCCCAATCACAATCATAGTTATAGCCTATTAAAAATCAAGCTATAGTTGGCATCAATCTACACCCAATCCAATTCTCAATTGTCAAATCTACCTTATAAGGATTTATACTGCATTGGTAATGTGAAATGGCCCTTTCAATTTTATATTGAAAAGTATATTTTCCTTATAATCTATTAATAATCCCAAACTATGTCGCTCTCACTGTTCACCCACCACATATGATAATTTTAGGGCCTAATTGCCACAACCATGTCCTTTCATCCTACCATGTTATCTCTTCCCTATCACTTTATAGATAGTGATTATGCCACTTGTCACCACTTGACATCTCCCTATTCATTCATGAATCATGTTCTCCAAGTCTTAAGTCTTTAACATTGATGCAAAATGAATGAGGAGAAAATTGATGTGGAGGGAAAAGAGAATAGAATATGTGGAAAATAAAGGTTTGTTAAATGTAGAGTTATGGGGACAATTTGGAGAAATAGGAGATTTTCTTTCTAAACTCGATAGCTCAAGTATATACGAAGAAGGAAAATTAACTACGTCCAACGTAAGAATAATAGAGATAAAGGGAATAAGAGGATTAAATAGAAGGAAGAGGATAAACCCACGATCAACAAAATTAAAATATTTTTCATGATTGGTAAAAATTCAACTATGTCATTTTGTGCTCTAATAAGAACTATAGTATGCAACTTGGACATTCTTTACAATGTTATGGTTTCCATCAATACTTTAGGAAAAACACCAAAAACCTAAAACCAAACCTCAAATCGGGTGATCATAACTAGCATAAATCCATGTTAACCTAGGATATATTAAGCACCAAGAGAAATTGGAAAAATATAAGGGACAAGCCTATTGACCCTTAATATATTTGGGGTAAAAATAGATCTATAAATATGAATTTAAGGTAGTAATATGAATAATGTGTCCATTTTTTACATCATGGTAAGAAATAGATGGTCAAATCTTTATTTTTTCTCATTTGATTAATTAACATTACCACACAAAATATATGCCCCACCCTCAGTTGTAGAGCACCTCACTTTTCTAGATGCAAACATATGTTATGGTAGCTTAATGAAAATTCTAGATGATATTGGAAAAAGGGTACTTTGACACAACACTAAATCACATTGTTGTTCTTAGTGCATTAAAATTTCGAAATGCATAATGTTTCAAAACCCAAAAACTATATTTAACCATACATTTAACAAATTGTGTTAGGTTGAAAGATTCCCCATCGTGATTTTAAGTTGATGGAAGGTAATTTGTTTCCAACATAACCACACTATTTTTTCATAGCTTATTTGTTTAGAAGATGGACCTAATTCCACGAGTTCTTGGTAACTAGATATACACCCAACAAAGTAACCCAGATTCCTAAGAAAATACAAAACGTATCTTGCCAAGGTTTCCTTTTGTCAAACCAGAAATAAAACTTATCTTAAGTTTTCCAAGGCTAGAACATATTACAAGTATTTTTCAATCTTTAACTAAAAAGTTGTATTTGTATAATTAGGTACTTTCTTTTCTTCAAGCCATGAAGAGGTGAAATAACAAGATTTTGTCTTGCAATCCCCAAGGTAGTGGTGATTTGGAGACTAGAGGATGCTTAAGGTTATTGACAGTAGTATGAGAAAAATCATAAGTAGATGAACTATGATGATATAATATTTGCATCTCCTCTGGAGATTCCAAGCCATAGTTAGAGCATGGATGCCTAATAAGGAAGGAATTATGTTTGAGCCCCAATCTTTACAAGATTGAAATCAAACCAAGAAAACCAACTCTTAAGTAAATTACTATTATATGCACTTCATAATTAATTAGATTGTAACGCAGAAAAGAATAATGCAAGACACATTCACTAGACATGAAACAAACCCACAACGAAAAGGCAATCTACATTCAGCTCAAATAGCTAGATTGTCGACATCTAAGTTTTCCCAATTTCCAAGTATATGTATGTTGGGATATGTCAAAAAATGAAATGGGTCAATTAATACCAAAACATGAATGGCCACAATCATTCTTTACACCAAACCAATTCATCATCCATCCTAGAAATAAGCAATATCAATATATTTGAAATAGTTCAATAGGAAATCAAACATTCATGAAATAAGAACTATAAAAATGTAAATGAAACATACATAACATATGAGAAAATGGGTTATTGCCATATTGTAGTCAAATTCAGAAATAATTTAAAATTGGATTGATCTTCATTTACAAATACATTAGCACATGGGTATAAGAGTTCACAATCCACACAAATCCTTAGGATAAGATTCAATTAAAAAAATTGTGAATAGAGATATTTAGTACGTATGATGCATGTTATGAATTGTCAACCACCATTCTCCATGCCTAAAAATCTTGATTCATTCAAAGGGCCTTCTTGTGTGACATTGTGAGAATATTACTATATAATTATGAAGATTTGAACAAGTAAAACTATGTAATCAATCATCAATTTCAACAGAAAAGTTATTGAGTGTCCAATATAGGGTAAATAAGCATCCTCACTTCATGTGCATGCCACTAATATACTTTCCTTCTCAGCGTATTCAATAGGTTAAACATGACTCACCTTATTTCATATATTTGACTAATTTATATACAAACATATTACATATGTGTGATTTTACACGAAATGTGATATATTATTTTAAAATAAAATATCTTCTACTATAAAAATTCCTTAAAACTTTTGTCATGTGAAAAAAATGTATCCGCAAAAAAATATCTCTGAAGATATATAATTCCTTTCTTTTATGGGCATAACAAATCTAGTCTACTAAATAAACTTCACAACATCAAATTACCAAATATTTAAGACAAGTGAATAGATCTATAGAAATCACAATGAAAAATACACCAATATAGTAGTTTACAAGGAATTTGCTCAAAGGGGAAAAAAAAACTCAAAAAAAGTGGTATAAATAAAAATAAAAAATCTCAAAACAAGTATTATAGGAGAAGTCTTTCTGCATAAAAAAAAAATTGTCAATAAATTAGGTATAATAACTTATATTACAATTGAGATTTTTTTCCCATAGAAAAAAAATATTATATTCATGAGATTTGAATATACATGTTATAGTCTCGTAGAGAGACTTATCAGGGCTCTAAAAGATCCCTTCAACATTATGTCCAAAAATGTCTATACCAAAAATAACTATTTCTACCTTTTTTACCTTTTCAAAAATTCCCCCTTACTCCTTTTCTTCCTTTACAATGAGAAAAGAGAATTAAAACCTCTGATAATTGCATCCACTTTAATAACATATTACTAGGGTTGAAGTTCCATTTCCATTGTCTCCTCTCCCTCAACATATTCATAGAACCTGTTATCGCACAGTTTGTAGCTAGGAAAAAGGTTATAAGATTGAAGGCCAAACTGGCATAACAGGAACCTATCCCACCCAATGTCACCATGATGGGGAGGTTCTTTCTCTTTAGGGAGGTTAGGCCCAGGGGAGACGTCCCCAGCGACCTGTGGTTTTGAAGAGGCAAAAGGCTAATAAGACCAAGATAAGTATTTCCCCCTTCACAAGTCACCACCCAAACAGAAAGTCTCGGCTAAACAACCAATAATAAAGTAAATCCCCAATGAAGAACACCTGCCTAGAAAAAGACAACAAAAAACATGTATATGCAAGCTATATTTCAATGGATTAGTACTTCATAAGACTATCTGGTAAATATATATAAGCAAATGAAAAATATAACACTTCACCAATAAATATTGGAATGATGTGGCATTCAATGTAACCAATCAACACTTCATTTAATAAATGATTTAAACCACCATTCAATTGCTCATAAAGTAAATCATTGCTGCAATAAAGATGAAATATACAATGATGACATCAACAACTTAGGGTTTGAGGTTCGAATAATTTAGAGAGTTGTTTGATCAGCTTCACTTCAACATTAGAGGACTTTCAGATCAGTGCCTTAGGGTTTAATGGAGTCATAAGTGAAGGACGCAAAGGTTGAAGGATGCAATACTTCAAGGACTGGAGGGAAGAGTTTTGAGGTGTTGCAAAGGCAAGGCCTCAAAATCAAAACCCTAGGGGAGAGAGGCTCACTCTGGTGTTGCTAAAGCAAGGCCTCATGCTTTCTCCTCCTTCCCGACAAAATGGCTAGCTCAAGAATAAAAATATAACCAAAACAAGAGGGTTTGATGAGGTGAGGTGTTGCTACAAAAAGGCCTTTCAACAAACCCTAGAAAAAGTATGGCCCTAGTGTAGTAGACCTAGGCCAGGGACATCTCACTCTTCTTGGCTTTCAATTGGCACAGCTAGTAAAGAGGAAGAAGAAATAAGAGTGTAGCTGCGGCTAGGATCTTTCTTCCTTCTTCAATGGCTGAAAGTTTCTCTATCAGGGGACATGAGACAAGGACCTACTTGTGTGCTTGTAACCTAGGGTTTTGATTCAGCAAAATCATAAATACATGCAAGAAATTAAACTGCAACCATTCATTCAAGAAGTTTTGTAGAAAAATACTTACAATTCACCAAGAAATAACCATGTAAACCCTAGTTGTAACACCTTCCTTCAAGAGAAACACCATAAATGCCAAAAATCACTTCCTTAAACAAGTGCACATCACTTAATCATCCAAATACCCAAGAGGGGGTGCCAATTTCAGAACTCACTAATGAGTGAGTAAGTTGTGATGATAAAATGAGAGTGAAAACCCTCAATATATACTATATCAATGACCTAATTTACTTTTTAGGTCATAAAAAGGCCAACAAGGCCATAATATCAAAACAATATTGTTTTTACATTAAATTTTCAAACTAAACCCTAATCAATCAAAAAGGTAAGATGCCACCCCTTTCTAGGGTGACGTTACCCCCTATTAGGGCAAATGTAGCCTCCTGAAGAAAAATGTTAGCCCTCTTTGGGCTCCTCCAAGATGCCACACGTGCCAACTTCCATGTTCATTTGCCAACATGCTCATGATGATGTCATAAGCCTCCTGGTGATGTCCTAGGCCATCTAGAGCCAACGTCCCACTAAAAATGGGTCAATTCCCCTAGGTTTAGTTGTTTCGGGGTGCCTCTGGTGGAACACCCTCTTCTTCTCCGATGCAAAGTCTCTGATCAATCTCTACCCTATCTTTTCCCTCTGATGGGGTCTCAGCATCCATCTGGTGGGATCTTTAGCCCCATGGAGGTCCGAACTGATCATCTCCCCATGTGTACCATTCCAAATGGTACCTGTCCATTGGGTATGGTCCTACACATCAAAGGCTACACCCTCCATGGGCTCATCAGTCACATGGATCATAGAAATGTCAATCACATTTCATCATTAATATTATCTAACACATGTATAAAATCCCTAATACATCATTTAACAGCTCAAAGATGTTACACAAGCATACAATACAAGTCTGGAGAAAAGGATAAGGGGTCCTATTTGGATAGTGTCCACTAGAAAAGGAATGTTCCTGGAAGAGACCTCATCCAAGCCATGTAAGTGGGTGATGTGGTCAAGGGATGTCCAAGCATGTGGGTGCAATGATGGCCAATGATGCAAAGATGTTACCTGTGGGTTCCTTTGTAGAAGGAGAGTTGTCCCTGTCATGGATGCATTTTTTCCAAGCCCATTCTTGCCTTTATTCTTTTTATTATTTTATTTGCTTTTTTTTTCAAGAGATAATTAGGGGACACTGCCTTGGCATGGTGACCAGAGCTAACAATGTTACCCACAAGCACTTTCATAGAGATGAGAAGGTTGGCTTGTGATGAGACCCCCTTTCCCTTCACCATGCAACCAAGATTCATTTCCCTGGCATGGTAACCAGCTGGTGGTAATTTCATACTGCTAGGTACCCATGGACCTAATAGGTTGGCTCTTGATTTGACCCCCTATCCTCTAAATAGGTCTTGTTTTAGTATTTTTCCGGGTCCCTCTTGTTTCTTGTTGAGAAGCCTTTTATTGCTTTCTTAGGGATCCCTAGGTGAAGCATCTCGAGGTTTTATTCTTAGGCTTTTATCTTTTACCATATTACTTTTACCTTTTGGGCCTTTAGCCCCTTCTTCCCATGAGATAAGGTGCAATCCTGAAAATAGTTCAACCCAATGCCCGGACCAAGGGAATGGGATAGGTGAGGGGGGATCAAGATGAAAAAGTGGTGCTATGATGGGAGCGGACGATGGATTTTCAGAAATCCCCCCAATGAAAAACCAAAACCTACAGACACAGGCTTGCTAGGTCACCCTATCAATCCCCCCAAACATGGACAAGTGGGAAAATGTAAGATCCAAGCATTCATTAGAAATAAAAAGAATTAGATTCATATATTTAAAGGTTTTAATGAACAAAAGTGACACATACCATGATACCTGGACTAATTAACTCACGAAGCAAAAAACATTTTTGATATAGGACCAAGCCGATGGTGTTGGATGCTACTAATGTTGTCGAGATAAAGATGATAGAAGAATAAAAAATGGGCCCTCCAGGGCCATGCTCAGGTCAATACTACTCTCAGTACTCCATGTCTAGGACCTATGGGCCTCGAGACATGATCCCTGAAAGTGGGGGATAACATATGGCTCCAACTCGGGGACATGTGCTCACCATAGAGTGCATGAGAACCTCAACATATCTGAAACAAACTGCAGACCTACTCGATCTAAATAGAAGTATCAGTAACAAAATTGGGGTGGTAATGCCACCCCATCATACATAGATATATATACTAAAATAAAGCAACCAATAAGTAAGAATGTGAAAGTAAACTTCTTACCTATACTTATGTGTTGGCTGGAATGTTGGATGTAGTCAAACAACCAGTGAAGCCAATCCAGCAACATCCCATGATACATGCCTTTGTGCTTCATCATAAGACAAAATAGTGATAAATCAAGAACAAAAATTCCATTAGTTAGAAAATGCATTGTATCTATGGAAGTTGTAAGGTCTATCTCATGGAGGCGGATGGGAGGGAAAAAGTCATCCCATTACATACTCTCAGCAGAGTGCTCAATCCATCTCAGGAATGGATCGTGAAAAGTCAAAGGTTTGAGAGACTAACTCAAGGAATCTAAATGCTTTCTAACTTGGACGTCTTCACTACTTAAGGCCTGAGAAGGTTTTAGCAAGAGATGAAAGGATGACTGACAATCCCTTAAGGGGAAGCTAGAATACTGTGAAAATAAGCTTCTTCTTGAGGTACTCAACTTTCCCCTAAAATCTAGAATGAGGTTTTGTCTTATAGGAGACTTGGTATAAGGGATATGTTTCCAAACCATACCTTTAGTGAGATAGCAAGGTAAAGTAATCAAAGGGAGGTAGAAAACCTTATCACAAGTATCCGGTTTCACAGAAGTAACCTCTTATCTCTTATCAAGATCCAAGCAGAAGGAAGGTTGATAGCTTTCTTCATAGGATAAATCTAAGTGCTTAGATGGATAGTCAACAAAGTCCTCAAGGTATGACCAAAAATTATTCAGAGAGCATAGCATCAGGTCATCCTTGGGTGTCCGAATTAGGTCAGGTTCTTGTTGCAAGATGTCAAAATTATTAGTAACTCCATGTGATAAATGCAAAGGCAAATTTTGGAAAAGACCATCAATGTCGCACATGGGATCACCATCATATCCAATCATATCCCATCTACGTTTTCCAACATGTATGAATTCATCAAAATTATCAACAAATTCATCATCTTCATCCTAACATGAAGGGGCTAAAACATCTGATACTTCTTTGCTCTCTACATCATAAGATAAAGAATCATTGAAAAATTGGAAAGGGAAATAACTCACCTTTTTTAATCCTTCCTGTGTAGGAGCTTCAAGTGTCTGGATAACTTCATCAAGTGGAAGATCTGCCTCTACATTTTCAATCTTGAGACATAGAGGATCAATCTTGTCCAAGGGTTCCATTTCCTCTTCACTTTCTGAGTCATAGAACAAGGTATCATCAAAAAACTGGAAAGAAAAATGACTTACCTCATTCTCTTCATCTTGTGCAGGAGGGATAGGATCTTGGAGGGATTCTTTAGCCTGAGGAGCGGTTACTGGTGCTTCATCCTCATAATGCACTTCTTTAGTCATATCTTCACTACACTCTATTGAATCATGGGAAAAGTCCTTCTCCTTTTCAAGGGGTTGACAATGTTCTTCATGAATCTCTTCTTTCACATTAGAGGGTTCTTGATGTTGAACATGATAAGCATTTCTGAGATCTGCCACAATCTCAGTAGTGAATCCCCCGTCTTCCAAGGCTATTGTGAGATTATAAAGGGCATCTTCATATGTTTGGCAGCATGGTTTGGTAAGGTCAATAAACCTACTGATGAGGTGTATGAAAGATGATATACCCCTTTCTTTGTAACAACTCTTAAACCAATCTTGCAAGTAGGATGGCAAATTGAGTATGAATAATTTTATAATAGCATCCTCTCCTCCCAATTTTGTCTTGCTCATATAGTCAAAAAAAATCATGATGTGAGGAGTTGGGAGACCCAACAATCTTGGAGAGTTGTTTAGCCATTTTGCATCAAAGAAATTTGAGTATCCTCGAAAACTTTTGAAATCAATAGTTGGATAAATTTGTTCCCAGTGTGCCATGATCCCATAACTTGGAAATATTACAGATTTGAGAGTAAGGTGGCACCCTAGAAAATTTCAGTGGAGTCGCCATATAATTTGCAAGAAACTATCAAAGAAAAGGGAAAACACCCTTGGGGATTTGCCAGGTGAGATTGTAAGATAAATATTCTAGAGGCAAGGCTTACCAAAAACTGTCATCTGAGGAAGGTTTGACTCAATGTTCCCTGTCAATGGCGCCAAAATGTTATCGCACAATTTGTAGATAGGAAAAAGGCTATAAGATTGAAGGCCAAACTGGCATAATAGGAACCTATCCCACCCAATGTCACCATGATGGGGAGGTTCTTTCTCTTTAGGGAGGTTAGGCCCAAGGGAGGCGTCCCTGGTGACCTGTGGTTTTGAAGAGGCAAAAGGCTAATAAGACCAAGATAGGGTTTCCCCCCTTCACAAGTCACCACCCAAACAGAAAGTCTCGGCTAAACAACCACTAATAAATTAAATCCCCAATGAAGAACACCTTCCTGGAACAAGACAACAACAAACAGATATATGCAATCTATATTTCAATGGGTTAGTACTTCATAAGACTATCTGATAAATATATATAAGCAATTAGCAATAAATGTTGATGAAGTCAATGTTTTTCAATAGCAAATGAAAAATATAATACTTCACCAATAAATATTGGAACGATCTGGCATTCAATGTAACAAATCAACACTTCATTTAATAAATGATTTAAAACACCATTCAATTGCTCATAAAGTAAAACGTTGCTGCAATAAAGATGAAATATCCAATGATGACGTCAACAACTTAGGGTTAGTAGGTTAGGGTTTGAATTTTGAAGAATTTAGAGAGTTGTTTGATCAGTTTCATTTCAACGTTAGAGGACTTTCATATAAGTGTATTAGGGTGTAATGGAGTCATAAGTGAAGGACGCAAAGGTTGAAGGATGCAAGATTTCAAGGACTGGAGGGAATATTTTTGAGGTGTTGTAAAGGCAAGGCCTCAAAATCAAAACCCTAGGGGAGAGAGGCTCACTCTGGTGTTGCTAAAGCAAGGCCTCATGCTCTCTCCTCCTTCCTGGCAAAACGACTAGATCAAAAATGAAAATATAACCAAAACAAGAGGGTTTGATGAGGTGAGGTGTTGCTACAGCAAGGCCTTTCAACAAACCCTATAAAGAGTATGGCCCAAGTGTAGTAGACCTAGGCCAGGGATGTCTCACTCTTCTTGGCTTTCAATTGGCACAGCTAGCAAAGAGGAAGAAGAAATAGGAGTGTAGCTACGGCTAGGATCTTTCTTCCTTCTTCAATGGCTGAAAGTTTCTCTATAAGCGGACATGAGACAAGGACCTACTTGTTTGCTTGTCACCTAGGGTTTTGATTTAGCAAAATCATAAATACATGAAAGAAATTAAACTACAACCATTCATTCAAGAAGTTTTGCAGAAAAATACTTACAATTCACCAGGAAATAACCATGCAAACCCTAGTTGTAACACCTTCCTTCAAGAGAAACACCATAAATGCCAAAAATCACTTCCTTCAACAAGTGCACATCACGTAATCATCCAAATACCCAAGAGAGGGTGCCAATTTCAGACCTCACTAATGAGTGAGTAAGTTGTGATGATAAAATAAGAGTGAAAACCCTCAATATATACTGTATCAATGACCTAATTTACTTTTTAGGTCATAAAAATGTCGACAAGGCCATAATATCACAAAAATATTTTTTTTACATTAAATTGTCAAACTAAACCCTAATCAAGAAAAAAGGTAATATTTCACCCCTTTCTAGGGTGATGTTAGCCCCTATTAGGGAAAATGTAGCCTCCTAAAGAAAAATGTTAGCTCTCTTTGGGCTCCTCCAAGATGCCACATGTGTCAACTGCCTTGTCCATCTGCCAACACGGTCATGATGACATCATAAGCCTCCTGGTGACGTCCTAGGCCATCTAGATCCAACGTCCCACTAAAAATGGGTCAATTTCCCTAGGTTTAGTTGTGTCAAGGTGCCTCTGGTGGAACATCCTCTTCTTCTCCAATGCAAAGTCTTTGATCAACCTCTGCCCTGTCTTTGTCCCCTGATGGGGTCTCAGCATCCATCTGGTGGGATCTTCAGCCCCGTGGAGGTTCGAACTGATCATCTCCCCATGTGTACCGATCCAAATGGTACCTGTCCATCAGGTATGGTCCTGCACATCAAAGGCTACTCCCTCCATGGGCTCATCAGTCACAGGTATCATAGCAATGTCAATCACATTTCATCATTAATATTATCAAACACATGCATAAAATCCCTAATACATTAGTTAACAACTCAAAGACGTTACATAAGCCTGCAATACAAGTCTAGAGAAAAGGACAAGGGGTCTTATTGGGCTAGTGTCCACTGGAAAAGGAATGTTCCCGGAAGAGGCCTCATCCAAGCCATGTAAGTGGGTGATGTGGTTAGGGGATGTCCAAGCATGTGGGTGCAATGATGGCCAAGGATGCAAAGATGTTACCTGTGGGTGCCTTTGTAGAAGTGGGGAGCAAGATGAAAAAGTGGTGCTATGATGGGAGCGGACGATGAAATACATAATGTTTCAAAACCCAAAAACTATATTTAGCCATACATTTAACAAAGTGTGTTAGGTTGAAAAATTCCCCATCATGATTTTACGTTAATAAAAGCTAATTCGTTTCATACATAACCACGCCATTTTTTCATAGCTTAGTTGTTTAGAAGATGGACCTAATTCCATGAGTTCTTGGTAAGCTATATATACACCGAACAAAGTAACCTAGATTCCTAAAAAAATACAAAAGGTATCTTGCCAAGGTTTCCTTTGGTTAAACCGAGAATAAAACTTATCTTGAGTTTTCCAAGGCCATAACATCTTACAATTATTTTTCAATCTTTAACTAAAAAGGTGTATTTGTATAATTAAGTATTTCCTTTTCTTGGGGGCATGAATAGGTTAAATAATGAGATTTTGTCATTCAATCCCCAAGGTAGTGGTGATTTGGAGACTAGAGGATGTTTAAGGTTATCGACACTAGTATGAGAAAAATCATAAGAAAATGAATTGTGATGATATAAGAGTTGCATCTCCTGTGGAGATTACAAGCCATAGTGAGAGCATGGATGCCTAATAAGGAAAGAATTTTGTTTGAGCCCAAAGCTTTACTAGATCAAAATCAAACCAATAAATCTAACTCTTAAGCAAATTATTGTTATGTGAACTTCATAATTAATTAGATTGTAAGGAACACAATAATGATGTAAAACACATTCACTGGAGATGAAACAACGCACATTTAAAAGACAATCTACATTCAACTCAAACAACTAGATTGTCGACATCCAAGTTTTCCCAATTTCCATGTATATATAGGTCAGAAAATGAAATGGGTTGATTAATACCAAAACATGAATGGCCACTATCATCCGTTACACCAAACCCAATTCATCACCCATCCTATAAATAAGAAATATTGATATATTTGAATTAGTTCGATATGAAATCAAACATTCATGAAATAAAAACTATAAAAATGCAAATGAAACATACATAACATATGAGAAAATGGGTTATTGTCATATTGCAATCAAATTCAGAAATACTTTGAAATTGTATTCATAGTCATTTACAAATGTAGTAGCACATGGGTATAAGAGTTCACAATCCACACGAGTCCTTACGGTAAGATTCAATTGAAAAAATCGTGAATGGAGATATTTAGTACCTACGATGCATGTTATGAATTGCTAAACACCATTCTCCATGCCTAAAAATATTGAATCCTTGAAAGGTCCTTCTTATGTGACAATGTGAGAATATTAGTATAAAATTATGAAAATTTGAACAAGTAAAACTATGTAATCAATCATTGATTTCAACAAAAAAGTTTTTGAGTGTCCAATGTAGGGTAAATCAACATCCTTGCTTCATGTGCATTCCACTAATCTCCTTCAAAGAATATGAAAATGGGACAATGCAATGGAGATCCACTTTGTAAGAGAAAAAATAAAGCCTACTTTCCCTCTCAACATATTAATAGGTTAAACATGACTCACCTTATTTCATATATTTGACTAATTTATATACAAACATATTAGATAGGTGTGATTTTATAGGAAATAGGATATGTTATAATAGCATGAAATATGATATGTTAAGATATACAATTCTTTTATTTTATGGGCATAATGTAAGGTACCAGATCTATTATAATAGCATAAAACATAAATACTGCGGAAAATAACAATGAAACAACACAATATACGAAACCACAACACCAAAATAATACCTTTATTGATAGGAAACAATGATAACTTGCCTCTTTGAGGGCGAAACATCCAGCATAGCAACGCTCCATTACAATAATTCTCAATAAAAAAACTTTTCATGCCCTCGAATTTTATTTATACTAAATCCATCTACCAAAATAAAAATCTAGAGGAATATCTTTCTAGAAGCGAAAGCTTCTATTAGGTCTTCTTACATTTGACTTATTCTTCCTTATTACTAGGACTTATTAATATCATTCTTTATTACATGGAAAATATATTATTCTACTTACATGAGGGGTTAGGGAGGTTAGGTCCCTAACATGCCCTCCCCCTTAAAAACAACCTTGTCCTCATGACTGGAGATGGAGAAATTGTTGCAGAATGGTGGTCGGCTCCCAGGTATCATCTTTTGGTTGTGTGTCCTTCCACTGAACTATAAATTCCTTGATAGTGCGCTAGTGGAGACGACACTCACGTTGGTCCATAACTTCTTGGGGATGTAACCAAATGCAACCCTATTCATCCAATTCAGGTAGACTGTTCTAATCATGGAACTTAGTTCTGATCACTTTATTTAAGAAGGAAACATGAAAAACAGGGTGGAGCTTAGAGTGACTGGGCAACTCTAACTGGTGGGCCATGGACCCCAATATCTTGAGAAAATGATATGGACCATATAATTTGGGGGCAATTTTTTGACAGTGTTGGGATTTAATTGAATTCTACTTATAAGGTTTCAAACGAAGAAACACATGGTCCCCTTCAATAAATTCATGTTCAGAACAACCCTTATCTACTTATTGTTTCATGTGATTTTGAGCCATGACCAAATTTTCTTTGAGAGTACAGAGGATGGTCGTGCAAACTATAAGACTGTGATCCAATTTTTGAACCTTGGAGATGTCAAGAATGTATGATACAAATAAAGGTGTTTGTTGTCCATAAACTTCTTCAAAGGGCATCATGTGAGTGGCAGTGTGGTAAGAATTATTGTACCACCATTCAACTAGGGGTAACCATTGAACCCACTAATTTTGTCTGTTAGATTAAAAACACCTCAAATAGGTTTCCAAACACTTGTTGACTACTTTAGTCCATCAGTCTGAGGATGATATGTTGTGCTAAGGTGTAATTGGGTTTCCTGGTCATAATAATTCTTATCAGAAAGTGCTGGTGAAAGTGGGATCACGATCAGACACAATAGATTGAGAAATTCCATGGAGTTTGAAGTTATTATCCATAAAAATTTGAGCTAGTTTGGAGGTATAGAATGGGTGTTGAAGAGCACAGAAATGAGAATATTTGTAAAGTCGATCCACCACTGCCATGATGAATGACTTATTGTCTGATTTAGTTAAGCCAACAATGAAGTCCATAGAAATATATGTCCAAATAGTAGGTGGGCTCGGAACTAGTTGGAGTGTGCCTGGTGCTTTCACTGTCTCTCCCTTATTGTGTTGACATGTATCACATTTATCCACAAAGGTGTGAATTTCATGTTTCATACCATCCCAGAAAAAATAACGTTTGACCCGTTCATATGTTTTGGTAAAACTAGAATGCCTAGATGTAGGTGAAGAATGAAACTAAAAGAGGAAGGTGGATTTAAGGTTTGATTATTTGCTTAAATACACATGACATTTATAATTAAGATCATCTTGGTGCCACGAGTACCCTAGAGAGACTTGAGGATCCTATTGTAGTGTGTGGATCAGTCTTAAAAGTTTGGGTTCTTACAACCATTCCTAGTGAACCGCCTAAAGCCAATCCGTGACAATTAATGAGAGGGAAAAAAGAGACATGTCTTCTTCATATTTTTTGGAAAGGGCATCAACCACCACATTTTATTTTCCTTTTTTTTTGATGATCTCATAATCATAGCCAAACATCTTGGTTACCCATTTTTGTTTCTTCGGGGAAGAAATGATTTGTTCCAGAAAATACTTAAGGATTTGGTGATCAATTCTAATTTGGAAGCGTTTCCCCAAGAGATAAGGATGCCAAAGATCTACAACATGAAGAATAGACAACATTTCCTTTTCATAGGTGGACTAGCCCAAATGGCGCTCGGAAAATTGTTTGTTGGTGAAAGCCAAAGGTCTACCATATTGCATGAGAACAACACCAATTCCTTTCCCTGAGGCATCACATTCCAATAAAAAGGTCTTGTTGAAGTCATGGATAGCCAGAACTAGAGTAGTGCACATAGTCTCTTTCAGAGCTTGGAAGTCATGGTAGGTTGTTGGAGTCAAACTGAAAGAATTCTTTTAGGAGTTGCAATGTTTCCATAATTCTTAACAAACTTGCAATAATAGTTTGTCAAACCCAAGAAGCCACGTATAATTTTAAGAGTTTTCAGACGCGACCAATCCTACATAGCTTCAATTTTTTTTGGATCTACTCGAACACCATCCTTGCCAAAAATATGTCCCAGGTACTCAACTTCAGAGGCTCCAAAGGCACATTTAGACTGCTTAAGAAAATGTTTGTGTTGAGATAGTAGCTAGAGGACTTGATCCACATGGGTGAGATGGGCTTGCCAAGTTTTTCTATAGATGATAATGTCATCAAATAAAACCAAGACAAAACAACAGAGGAAAGGACAAAAGACATGATTCATGAAACTTTGAAAAGTGGAGGAAGCATCACAGAGGCCGAATGGCATAACCAAAAACTCATAGTGACCCTCATGAGTTATGAATCCAACCTTGGGAATGTCTCCTTCTTTCATATTAATCTAGTGGTAGTCAAAGCGAAGAGAAAGTTTAGTAAAATATTGAGCAACGCTTAATTCATCCAAAAGGTCATCAATGATAGGAATGGGAAATTTGTCTTTGATGGTGAGTTTTTTGAGAGCTCAAAAATCAGGACACATGCATCAAGTGCCTTCTTTCTTGAGTACAATGACTACTGGAGAAGATTAAGGACTGGTACTGGGACAGATGACACTGACTTCTAGAAATTCTTGAAAAATCTTCTCAATTTCATTCTTTTGGGTGAAGGGATGATGATAAGGGAGAACATTTGGAGGAAGACTTCCTGAAACAAGAGGAATGGAATCATCATGGACACCATGATAAGGTGGAAGTCCTTAGGGAGTTTGAATTACAACGTGGTTTTGGGAGAGGATAGATTGGAGGTCGATATGTACAGAGGGTGTGTCAACCACTTGAATGGCATGAAGTTGGGCAATAATGCTAGAATGACATTTTCTAAGGAGATTTTCCATTCAGTGGGAACTGATGATATTGGTGATGTTTTTTTGATGCCTTGGAACTAGTGTTGGTGTCCCTCTTGCTAGAATTGCATGGTTAATTTATGGAAATCCACGGTGATAGGTCCTAGAGTGTGTAACCATTATTCACCAAGTACAATATCACAACCACCCATGTCAATAGAAAACACATGAGATTTTAGGTGATATTGACCAATTTAGAGGTGCACATTTTCACAACGCCCTCCACATTTCATGGAACCAACATTGGCAATCATGATTTGGAAATTATTAACTGGTGGGATATAGCAATTCAATTCTTGGGCAGTTTCACGATGAATAAAATTATGGGTGCTTCCACTGTCAACTAAAATGATGACTTTCCAGTTCTTAATGTAGCCAATTAATTTGATGGTTTGGGGAGCAAAGAAACCTGTGAGTGCATTGAGAGAAATAAGTGGTTCAACTAACGATGGATTAGAGGGTGGATCAAGATCCTCTAGTGCTGGTAGCTCAGGTACATGAGACACATATTCCTCTTCTTCAGGAACATCCTTAGACATAGCCATAAAAATATTTTGTCACTTACACTCGTTCCCCGAAAAACACTTGTCATCACAATTATAAAAAAGACCCTTAAGTTGGCATTCAACCATTCCATCCCGAGTCAATTTTTGGATCTTGAGGGGAGTGGAAAGAGTGGCAGGAAGGGGGGATTTAGCGCGAGGAATAAAGGGTGTTTTTCGGGTTTGAGAGGAGACAACTTGTTGGGATTTCTTGGCCCATTCTGTAGCTTCCAACCAAATTTGGGGGAAATCCATGAGGACATGGGCACATATTTCATCCTTGAGGTCGTTGATAAAGAACTCCCCCAAAAAATCATCTATCATGCCCTCTGTTCTGAAAGCTAATTGCTTAAAGGAAGCTATAAAATATTCCACTGGGCTGGTTTGTTTCAATTTGGTCAAAAAGGCCTAAATGATGGGTGTCGGTGTCAAAGCAGTCATAGAGCTCTGCAAAAAAATATTTCCAAGCCACATACCCTTGGCGTGTATTTTTACACCATTGCCACCATTTCCATTGTTCATGATCCAAATGGAGAACACCATAACATAGTTTGGCCATCTCATCATTAATGCCATGAAAAGAGAAGTAATTTTCCATTTGGGTGACCTAGCCCATGGGATCTAAGCCATCAAATTTGTTCACATCCACTCTAGGAAGGAGTATATCATGCTAAAAGTGATGGGAAGAAAAAGTATGGGAATTGGAGGAAGTCTCACTTTCTGGTTGCAAAGGTTGGTCAGATGAGGTAAGGTCTCCAAGAATATTCATCTTGGCGCAGAGCAGGGAAGCAAGGGATTCAAGCTAGGAAAAGATGTCATGTTTCAGGGTTTCCATTTTGGTGTATATGGTGGAATTCATGTTAGCATTAATGTGGTAACATTGGCACTGAGTTGTCTTACTTCTTGCTATGTCTCAGAGAAAGAAGATGACAAGGTATTGAAGTGGGATTCAAGTTCTTGGCTACAAGTATAGGCCATGGTGACACGGGGCACAGGGAAGAGGCGGGTGGGACCACACAAAAAAGGGGTTATGGGTGAAAGGTATCACAATGATCAGGGCGAAGAGGGGAATCCAATGGGGTAGGTCCCAAATAAGGGGGTCGAGACCATAGAGAACAAAAAATTGAACAATGGTAGTTATGACTGCGATCAGAACGACAAGAGGAAGGCAATGGGATAGGTCTAAAATAACGGTGCGGGCATGCCCCGAACCTTTTTTGTTTTTACTCTTATGGACTTATACTCCTATATGAAGAATAATACAGTGGAGAAAAGTCCAAATTCTTAACAGGAAGAAATGTGTAGTAATTTCATAATCCAAGTGCAGGGGGCAATGTTACATGACAATATAGCTTGTATGTTCCTTTTAGTTTGTTCTGTTTCTTTCCCGATGGTTAGGGTGATGAGGGTTTATACAAACAAGGGTTTTCACTGTGTTATAGATGAGTCTCTGATATACATGCAAGGTCGAACAATAGTACTCGACAAAATATCTCAGGGCACCAACTAAGGAGGCTATATTGTACCTTGAGTTGTACTACCCGATTACCCAAGTACTAAAGAGTATCTTCCTGAATGTTGTTCTCGATGACACTATAGCAATCAGGCGGCTGATCAATTTATATATGGAGGGCTTCAGGAGATCTAGGCCAATCCATATACAGGTGTTGTTTGATGCGCTACCACTCGAAGGGGTACCAACAAGGGTTATAAGGGTGGCCAACAATGTGCACTTAAGAACCATTTGTAGTTCATGTGTGTATGCTTCCCCAACAGTGGATTTATGTGTTGAACAATAGATATCTTTAGTTTTAAGACATTGAAACATGTCTCTACCTTGAAAAAAATTTAACTCAGATTGCAAAGAAAAGTTCTATGATACCACTTGTAAGGTACCAGATCTATTATAATAGCAAAAAACATAAATACTGCAGATAATAACAGCAGAACAACATAATATATGAAACCACATCACCAAAATAATACCTTTGTTGATAGGAAACAATGTTCACTTGGTTCTTCGAGAGGGCAACCTCCAGCGAAGCAGCGCTCTATTACAATAATTCTCAAGAAAAAAACTTCTCATGCCCTCGATTCCTATTTATACTAAATCCATCTACCAAAAGATCAATCTAGAGGAAGATATTTCTAGAAGTGGAAGCTTCTATTAGGTCTTCTTACAGTTGCCTTATTCTTTCGTATTACTAGGCCTTGTTAATGTCAATCTTTATTACATGGAAAATATATTATTCTACCTACCTGAGGAGTTAGGGAGGTTAGGTCCCTAACACATAACAAGTCTAGTCTACTAAATAAATTTCACAACATTAGATGACCAAATATGTAAGACAAGTGAATATATTTACAGAAATTACAATGAAAAATACATTAATATAGTAGTTTCTAAACAGTTTTACAAAAAAGGAAATAAAACACCTAAAAAAATGGTATAAATAAAAAATAAATAAGAAAAAAAAAGTGGTATAGGAGAAGTCTTTCTACATAATTTTTTTTTCCAACAAATTAGATTTATTTAATACCAAATATAAAAACATATTTATATCAAACTAAATTGTTATAATAATTTGAACAAAGTATATAAAATACAATCAATGTTTTAATTTTCAAGATCTTATATTAATTAAAATTTAAATACTAATCTCAAACATAATAACACATTATCTCAATCATTAAACCACTATTTAAAATATTTTAAAAAAATAAAATTTTATTTATATTTTTTTAAACTTAAATTTTAAAATAATATGAATTATTTAATATTTATCTAAAATATACATAAAATTATATATTTTTAAATAATTCTAACATAACTAAGCTGATATATGTGAAATCTTTTAAGGTAATGAAAAATGTGTGAATTCTCTCTAAAAATAAATATTTAATTATTAAATTTACAAAATTTAAAACAATAAAAAACAATTGAACTTCATCCATACAAATTTATTGTATGCTTACAAATTTAAAAACACATCTTTAATTGTATGGTTACAAATAAAGTGTGTTAGGTTGAAATATTCCCCATTGTGATTTTGAGTTAATGGAAGGTAACTTGTTTCCAACATAACCACACCATTTTTTCATAGCTTAGTTGTTTAGAAGATGGACCTAATTCCATGAGTTCTTGGTAGTTAGGATGCTTAAGGTTATTAACACTAGTATGAGAAAAATCATAAGCATATGAACTATGATGATATAAGATTTGCATCTTCTATGGATATTCCAAGCCATAGTGAGAGCATGGATGCCTAATAGGGAAGGAATTTTGTTTAATCCCAAATATTTACTAGATTGAAATCAAACCAAGAAATCTAACTCTTAAGTAAATTACTATTATATGAACTTCATAATTAATTAGATTGTAAGGCACACAATAATAATGGAAGACACATTCACTAGACATGAAACAAACCCACAACGAAAAGGCAATCTATATTCAATGCAAATAGCTAGATTGTCGACATCCAAGTTTTCCATATTTCCAAGTGTGTGTGTGTGTGTGTGTGTGTGTGTGTGTGTGTGTTAGGATAGGTCAAATGAAATAGGTCAATTAATACCAAAATGTCAATGGCCACTATCGTTCTTTACACCAAACCCATTTCATCACCCATCCTAGAAATAAGCAATATCAATATATTTTAATTAGTTCAATAGGAAATCAAACATTCATGAAATAAGAACTATAAAAATGTTAATGAAACATACATAACATATGAGAAAATGTGTTATTACCATATTTCATTCAAATTCAGAAATGCTTTGAAATGTAAAATTCAAAAATGATTTGAAATTTTATTGATCTTCATTTACAAATAGATTAGCACATGGGTATAAGAGTTCACAATCCACACAAATCCTTGCAGTAAGATTCAATTAAAAAAACTTTGAATGGAGATATTTAGTACCTATGATGCATGTTATGAATTTTCAACCACCATTCTCCATGCCTAAAAATCTTGAGTCCTTGAAAAGGCCTTCTTGCATGACATTGTGAGAATATTAGTATATAATTATATAAAATTGAACAAGTAAAACTATGTAATCAATCATCAATTTCAACAGAAAATGACATTGTGAGAATATTAGTATATAATTATATAAAATTGAACAAGTAAAACTATGTAATCAATCATCAATTTCAACAGAAAAGTTCTTGAGTGTCCAATGTGGGGTAAATCAGCATCCTTACTTCATGTGAATGCCACTAATCTCCTTCAAAGCATATGCAAATGGGACAATACAATGGAAATCCACTTTGTAAGAAGAAAAAATAAAACCTACTTTCCTCATATTAAACTCACCTTATTTCATATATTTGATTAATTTATATATAAACACCTTATTTCATATATTTAACTAATTTATATACAAACATTTTATATAGATGTGATTTTACACTAAATGTGATATATTATTTTAAAATAAAAAATCCACTCTCATAAACATTCCTTAAAATGTTTGTCATGTGAATAAAATGTATTCGTCAAAAATGTCTTTGTGAAGATATACAATTCCTTTCTTTTATGGGCATAATAAGTCGAGTCTACTAAATAAACTTCACAACATTAGACTACCAAAAATGTAAGGCAAGTGAGTAGATTTACAAAACTTACAATGAAAAATACATTAATATAGTAGTTTCCAAAGAGTTTAAAAAGAAAAAAGAAAAAATTAAAAAAAATGGGATAGATAAAAAATAAAAAGGGAAAAAAAGTGGTATAAGAGAAGTCTTTGTGCATAATTTTTTTCTTCGACAAATTAGATTTATTTAGTGTTAAATATAAAAATGTAGTTATATAAAACTAAATTGTTATAATAATTTGAACAAAGAATATGAAATACAATCAATGTTTTAATTTTTAAGATCTTATATTAATTTAAATTTAAATACTAATCTCAAACATAATGAAATATTATCTCAATCATGGGCTAAGGACCCATGCAATGTGGGAGAATCCCAACATGAACTTGTGATATAAATTGGCAAGGCCTAAGAAGCTCTAAAGCTCAGTGAGTGTGGTTGGGGCTAGTCAGTCACGAATGACTTGGATCTTGTCTGGATCAACATCCACCCCATGTTCATCAACAATGTATCCTAGGTACTGGACCACGTTCATGCCAAAGGAACAATTTTCAAATTTGCATATAGCTCATGTTTCCACAAAGTGTGCAGAACCTGCTAAATATGCTGCGAGTGTTTTTCCCAACTCTTGCTAAAGATGAGGATGTCATCCAAATACACCAACACTAAATAATTGGCGAAAGGCCGCAAGATATCATCCATCATCCTCATGAAAGTTGTTGAGGAATTTTTCAAGCCAAAGGGCATGACCAGCCATTCAAAAATACCTTCATTGGAATTGAAGGAAGTCTTCCATACATCGGTCTGCTCTATTGGGACCTAGTGGTAGTCGGACTTCAGATCAATGTTACTGAAGTATTTTCCCCCCTTGATTTGGTCAAGTAGATCATCAATTCAGGGAATTGGGTACTAGTTCCTGACTGTGATTTTATTTAGGGCTCAGTAATCAGTGCAGATTCACCTTGTCCCTTCTTTCTTCTGCACAAGCACAATTGGGCTTCCACAAGGTGAAGACTTTGGTTGGATGTGCCCCTTTTCGAGCAACTCTTGGATCTAGTTCTTTCTTTCCTCCTTTTATGATAGAGAGAGACGATAGACTGACCCATTGGGTAGCGGTGTGCCAGGGGTCATATCAATTGAGTGCTTGACTTGATAGTGAAAAGGTACCCCAGTGGGTGAGGAGAAGATGTAATTGTATTCTTCCATGACTTTATACACTTTCTTTTGTTGCATGGAGAGACCTTTCGCAGAGTTCATGGATGTGGATACAACCTTCCGCTCACTTTGAGCGTGAATCATGAATAAGACATACTTACTGATCTGAGAGATCACCTTCCTACATTTCTTGGCAGATATCAAGGAAATGGAAGTAGGTGGGACTACCTCGGGTATCTTATACAATTTCATGTCCAAAGTGATAATAACACTACGATGCCTAGACTCATATACAATATGATGTTTCCATAAATAAGTTTGGCCCAAAAGAACATCACAAAATTCAAGGGCGATGACATCACATAATACCTCATCTTTGAGGGGATTGATATCATAGGGTAGACACTATTAGCTGATGTGGAGATCGCTCCCTTGGCAGATCCATCCAATGGTGTATGGTTGTGGGTATAGTGTTGTCAGAAAATCCAACCGCTTGACGACCTCCACTGAGATGAGGTTCTTCTGGCTATTTCTATCAACGATGAAGTGCAACAGAGTACCCTTCACCCACATCTGTGAATGCAAGAGGCGCTCATCTTCCTCTAGTTCATTAGGTTCATCGGGTTGGACCTTGCTGGTAGCAACAGTGGCACTGGGTTCTGCGTCAATGATCCATCTCCCTTTTTCTTGTTCTGACTCAAAGTCGAAGCCCACATTTGATTCATAGGCTTTCACCTTGGCCACCAATGACTTCTTTGAGTGGTATTCAGTGGTGTTATGCCAAGGGATCTTATGGAACTCGCACCACTTCCCAATGTATTTCTGTATCTTCCCATTATCCTTCTTTGTTTGTGGCTTAGACTAGTTGTCTTGAGGCTATCCATCCTTACTCTTTCATTTTTTCTGTGGGTTGGGGCCACCTTTTCCCTACTTCTGCTGTGAGGGGTTCCCAGACCCAAACTTTTTCATCTTTTTTTTAAGCTTCTGCTCGATTTTGACAACATATCAATAGGTCGCGCCCAAGGATGAGATGTCTAGAAACTCCATTTCTGTCTAATGTATCTATGAATATCATTGTGGTATTTGAGCACCAAATTTCACTAAGAGTCCTTGATACCCAACTTAGTGCGCAAGGTATGCAAGACATTGGTGAACTCTGGCACTGTTTGGTCCATTTCCTTATGTAGTGTCGTCCATCTTGTATATAAGTCATCATAACTTCCAATAGGGTAGTATTGTTCCTTAATAACATCCCTGAAAGAACCCCAAGTGAGTGCGACTACAAATAATTTAGATTCCTTTATTTCCTTTTTCTCACAAAAGTTTCCCACCAATCTTTGACATGAGGGATGGCCTTAAGGAATGAAAATGTAATATTTTCTCTATCAGAAAAGGTATGGATAGAAAAATACCCTTCTAGAAGGTTTAACCATTTGTCTTCAACATCTGCTTCTATTTGACTTTCAAATATAGGAATATCAAAATTGATCTGTACCTTCTGCTCGAGGAAGATGCATCGCCTGTTGGTAGTCGTCGAAGGATTTACGCAAAATTATCCATCATATTGTTCCTATGTCGTGTGAGGGATTCCTCGAGTAAAATTTTAAAGGTATCTCCTACCCCATCATCTCTCTTTTCTTCCCCCATGGTTGACCTTCAGGTTCGGTGAGGTCGATCTTACAAAGGCTCAACAGGTTCGAGTCCCAACTGCTTATACCCTGACCTCGTTGGGGACATGCACAGAGAAACAGATGAAGAGAAGACCACTCTAATACCACTGATCCAGATTTATGAGTGGAATGAAATGAAACATAGACCTATAACATTAACATAGATATACTGAGAAGAATAATAGAGATATAGTGAAAATTAACTTATATTCAATAAAGAAATTTGTTGAAACTGTAAAATGCAGAATGAAACAATCTTGTTCGAATGGTGGTATCTAATCTTTGAGAAGAGATGTGGTGTCTACGTACATTCTCCTAAGCACATTAAAATGAGGCATCCAAGCCTTTTTAACATCAATGAGTAATCATAAAAGCCTAGACATCCAAAAACCTAACCCTAGGATATGAAGCACCGAAAGTCATGTGGGCCCCGATGGGGTAAGTTGGTACCTCAACTTCTCGGGGTCATGACTTTTGCATACAATCTCCATTTTGGGCACATGATATCCCATTGGAAAGGTCTATCCAAGGAATACACATGGTGTCATGACTCTTTTCCTTCGTCTACAGTGTGACTATGGTGAGCCCAAAAAGCGTTGTTTAGGGACTCAAAATAGACCTAGAAGTTTAGGACCCTAAAATCTAGAAAAAATGCCAAGATGAAAATTGTATGTGAGCCAGTTGGAAGATGTGGGTGGCCACCGATATCCACCTGGATCAATAGCTCTTATGTCTATCCTGATCTATTTTCAGATTTTTTTTTATCTAATTTACTTGTTGTTTCATCTCCTTGAGCATATTTTGCCAAAGTGTTATTCTGTCCACTGGGTTATTCTAGCTAATGGGAATATTGCATTGTCTACCATAGACAGCCTCAAAAGGACTCATCTTCAATGACTCTTGATAGCCATTTTTGTAGTAAAATTCTACCAGTGGTAGGTATTATTCCTATTTCTTGGGTTGATGCATCACATGCATCCTTACATGTCCTCTAGCACTTGGTTTTCCCTCTATGTCTGTCCATTAGTTTGAGGGTGATAAGTTGTACTAAATAACAATTTAGTCCCAAAAACAACAAACAAAGACTTCCAAAAATTTGAAGTAAATTTTGTATCTCTGTCTGATATGATTTCCTTAGGTACACCATGTAGCCTAAATATTTATTTCATGAAAATATTGGCAATATCTATTTCCTTCAAGGTTGATTTTATAGGGATAAAGTGAGAAGCCTTGTTCATTTTATCCACAACCACCATAATGGCATCATTTTTTTTGGTTGATTTAGGCAATCCACTGATAAAATCCATAGATATGGTTTCCCATTTCCATTATGGATCTAGTAGGGGTTGCAACAACCTTGTTGGGTTCTTATGCTCCACCTTAACCTGTTGACATTCTAAACATTCAACGAAGTAATAAACTATGTCCTTTTTCATTCCTGGACAATAAAACAATTTCTTAGTGGTTGTGATCATTTTCTGATAGCCAGGATGACCAGTATATGGTCTTTTATGTATTTCATCCATGATGAACCTCTTCAATTCGTCACAATTTTGGATATACAACCAACCTTTGTAGGTTAACATGCCATCATCCAACAATTGCTAGACCCCATACTTCAGTCTTCCAAGCTCTTGCTCTAGATATGAATTTTCTTGTGCACCTTTAAACCGTTCTTTGATGTCTAATTCACGGGTTCTTATAGCTACCAAGTGAATCACTTCCATGCTTCTATCGAGGAAATAAACTAGTCTATTTTCTTTTCCCTTAATATGTTTTATTTCAAAATAAAATTCACTAAGGAGAGTCATCCTCCTAGATTTCCTAGCATTGAGTTTGGGCTAGTCAAACAAATATCTCAGCCCACTATGGTCTGTCATAAGTACAAATGTTTTTCCTAGGAGGTAATTCCTCCACATTTTCAAAGCATGTACTATGGTAGCCAATTCCAATTCACGTGTCACATAATTTGCTTCATGTTCATTTAATTTCTTGGATTCATAACAAATTACATGCCCTTCTTTCATGAGGACTCCTATGAGTCTTTATTTGTAGGCATCTATACACACAAAGAAGTCCTTGTTTGGGTTTTTAATTTTCAACACATGTGCAATGGTTAAAGGGTGTTTCAGTTGTTGAAAGATCTCTTTGCACTATGTTGTTCGAACAAATTTGACCCCCTTTTTCTGTAGGGATATGATTGGATAACCAATAATGGAAAACCCCTTTATGAACCTTCTATAGTAGTCTATTAGGCCCATAAAGGATCTGATATCAGCTACATATTTTGTTGTAGGCCAATCCATAATGGCTTTCATCTTGTCAGAATCAACTGACACTCATTTCTCAATGATGACATGGCCTAAGTAATGGAATTGTTTTTGGAAAAGGTCTCACTTAATAAACTTTTCATAGAGATTATGCTCTCTCTGCACTTGAAGCACTAACTTGATGTGCTCTTCATGCTCTTCCCTGTTCTTAGAATATATTAGGATGTGATATATGAAAACCAACACAAATATGTCTAATAACTTGTTGAGCACATTATTCATTGATCACATAAGGGTGGTCCGTGAATTTATAAGCCCAAATGGCACCACCACAAATTCATAGTGCCCATGTCTTGTTCTAAAGGTTTTTTTGTGGATGTCTTCATCCTTAATCCGAACTTGATGGTATCCATAACTCAATTCAATATTGGAAAAAATTGTAGCACCCCTTAAATGGTCAAACAAGTCATCAATTCTTGGTAAGGGATACTTATTCTTAATTTTCATCTTGTTGAGTTTCCTTTAGTCTATGCACAACCTGAGTGTGTTATCTTTCTTCTTTAAAAATAAGTTTGGTGCTCCACAAGGGGACACACTAAGCCATATGTAACCTTTAATCAACATCTCCTTTAGTTGTAGTTTGAGCTCAACTAGCTCTGGTGTACACATTCTATAAGGTGCTCTAGACATTGGCATTGCTCTTGATACAAGCTCTATTGAGAAATCGATGTCTCTTCTTGGAGGTAGACCTGGTACCTCTTCTAGAAACACATCTTTGTACTCTCTCAATAAAGGATGGTCCTCTAGGCTTGGTTTATTGTCCTCAACAGAGTTAAGTACTTGTATTGCATACAAATGACATCCTTTTTTGCAATACTTGTTCACTTGAAGGGATGGTATTTGTCTCACTGAGACTGGATTTTGAATTCTTTGCAAGGTACTTTTCTTCCCTTCCTCATCTTCACACTCTAATGTTTTATTGTAACATTTCAACTTGGATTTATGGGAAAACAACCAGTCCATGAAAATCATCATGTCATAATATCCTAAAGGGAGTATGTTTAGGGTTGCTTGGGTAGACAACCCATTCATAATGAATCGGCATGCTGGTATGACTTATTTTCCCTTTCTTTTTATTCTAGTGGCTAGTTGTACCATCCATGATTTAGCATGGTTTAATTGATAGAGTTTACCAAATTAGAACCAAGGTCAATTAAAATAGAAACAAGATGGTTGGTGATCAAACCTTCCATCTCCACCACTAAATCTTGGTGGTCAGCTTGTCTATTATCCAGGGTTGCATAAATTTGTGGCATGATCCTATCCACATCATTGACTATGGTAGCTTCCTGGATATTTTAGACCCTCCTATTCTCATTTTTTCTATTTGGGAAGTCCCTCAAAAAATGTTCTTCTCCACATACCCAACATTTCAATGGTTCTCTCTTGGTATTATCATTCTTTCCCATGGATGATCTAAAGGTTTTATTTCCACTCTCAGATGGAAAAAAAAATTGATACACACTCTTAGTAGGAAGGCTCATCTTAGAGATTTTCCCATGATTCTTAAATCTTTAGGATTTAAACCCCTTCTTCTTGAATACCAATTTACTTTTATTCTTCCAATCCTTATGAGGTTTTTCCTTTTTCTTGAATTGCTCATAGCAGTACCTTTCCTTCTGAATAGTGTCTTCTAAAGTATTAAGTTAATCAAACGCAATTATGTACCAGAAGGACTGAGGCAGACCACTAATAAATCATTGCATCTTCACCTTTTCATCCTTTATGTAGGGCACATACTTCATCAGCTCAATAAATTTGTTGATATATTAATCTATGGTCAGTTGTCCTAGCTTGAGTTTGTATAACTCCTTAGTCTTTCCATCATAGTACCTTTTAGACAGGTACTTCTTCTTAAAGTATTTCTCAAACTGCCTACACGCCAATTCTTTTTCATGGATTCCCTTTACATTCCTAATGTCCTCCCACCAAATGGAGGCCTTTCCATTCAAGTTGAAAATGGTTATTCGAGCCTTCAAGTTTTCAAAGTAGTCATGAACTCTAAAGTACTTCTTTAGGCCAAGCAGCCAAACTTTTGCTTCTTCTCCTTTTTTATTTTCTCCATCAAAAGTGGGTGGTTTAGCTTTCTTAAAATCTTCAGAGTCATGGATCTTGGAATTTTTCCTTCTCTTTCTTCTCCTCTAAGAATGTGAACTAATCTCACTATTGGACAGTTCCTTGGATCTATCAGCTCCCTCACTAGAGGATTCTTCAGATGAATCCTTGATGTTAGCATCCCTCTTGGCTCCATGTTGGGCCCTCTTTGAGGTTCTTCATATTATTTATTTTTAAAATACTTTGCCTCTCTTTAACATTGGGATTATTTTCTTAATATCAACCAGGGGTCTAAAATTCCTTCAAGTTCTAAGTAGAGTAGATTTTTCAAACCAACAAAGAGACGAAAGCCAATTCCCCAGTCTTCAAGTTTCTAACAGAAATTGCATTTTCCTAATTACCAAGATTCTCTATAAGGATTTTAATGGATTGACTTTATTAATACTTGGGTATTTGTTCATATAGATTACTACAGGTGATCATCCAACACTATGTTCATAATTTGAGTGATAACCATTACAAACAACTTCCCTTTCCAAACAGAGACAGGAAGAAAACCAATAATAGAATATATTTTCAAAATTTTATTTTAGATTTCCTAGCTAGACAGATGATCAAAGTGACAATTCAATAATTTGAACATGACAATAAATTTTGCAATTATCTAGCACAGGAAAACCATACTATAAAATAAAATAGTCATGACAATACAAGACAAAAAAAAAACTTATCTAAAACTTAGAAATAGATGGAAAACCATAGGCACAACTTCTCTTGGTGTATTCCATAGTTGGCCACCCCCTAGCTAGAGTATGATGCCATGAGAGAGAGCTCTTCTTTTTCTCAAAAAACAACAAGGGACAAAGGTTACTCTTCTTCTCCCATAGGAACATGGAATTCTAGTATTCTATCCACCAAGTAAGGAAGCTTGTTGTGATTGCTCACTCAATCACCCAATTTCTCTACAACTCTGTTTATCAACTTGATTAGGAAACTCTTCCCAACAATTCTTGTACCCAAAAAAATTTATATTCTCAGTTCTCTTCAAAACCAAAGAGTTGCACATGCTCCTCTTCCTCAGAAATGGTCCCCAAACCCATTTGTGTGTCTCCTTTTCCTTCTGCCCATGATTTTCCTCTTTTTCTTTCCTTCTATAGCAAGATTTTGTGGGTTAGATTAGGAAGTTTCCAGATGGGGTACTATGCCCATCTTCTCATTGATTCTTGAGGAAGACTTTCCAACTACTAGCTTGACTGGTAATTAAATTCTCTAGGACAGAGGATTGTTCTGGGTCTGGGCATGTTAATTCCAACAAATTATTGATCTGGCAGGGGTCATCACAACCATTACTGATTCCCCTCACCATTCCCTCTCAGGCATCATAATCTTCATTGAAAGCAACTTCGGTAGTTGTTCAACAATTTCCATTTGTATTTAATAGCAGAAACATTTCCATTACCTTCTCAACAAAGGTTTGTCATTTTGCAAAATCCACACATAACAGACTTGTCCATAGTATTTTAGTAATAACATAATTATACTTACAAGCTGGGGGAAACAGGGGTGTTACATCGATAGAGAGGATCCAAAGTGCGAGAGATCGAATGGGCATGGAGCATTGATCTTTCGAAGAGACAAACTAATAATATTTGAGCAATTGATCTTGGTTGGAGACTATCATAATTGTTAACTGTCGAGTGGGTTCGAAGATCCACAAAGATATAAATCATTGGACCAGGGGATCAATAGCCATCAAATCCATCAAAAACATTCTTATTGAAAGGTTTCATTCGGAAAGTGTTAGTTTGACTTGTGTTTCTGAAGAGGTTAACCATCATGCAACTTTGAAGCCTGGAGAGGATAAGGTCCATTGACCATGGTCTATCTAGATTGTTTAATCTATTTTGGATGGATTTCAGCTCACTGATGTGTCCTACTATTTTACCTCCGGACACGGGCCTTCGAGCAACCATGGCCTGCAACACTATATGAAGGTAAAATAGTAGGACACGTCAGCAAGATGGCATGGGATAGGTCCACGTGTATGTTGAATAGACTGATGATGTAGGATAAAACACCTAGAGGCCACGTGGTACATGATGACATCATCATAAGAAAATTCCTAAGGGAACTTTAAAGGGGCATAACTTTCTACCTAGAGCTCAGATTTGAGCATGAAGATGGTTGTTGGAAATCTCTTGAGGACTATAAATGGTTTATGGACTTAGGTTTGAGTTTGGACCTATGGATTGGGAGAGGATTTAGAAGGTTGGAAAAATAAATTTTGACACTCCAACATCCTTTTGAAAGGGTTAGGGGTTTGGGTATACTACATTAGTACTTTATGTTAAAATCTCATTTCATCCTCTTGTAATGGAAACTTGTGAATGAGCATAGCTTAAACATCTCTCTTTAGACATAAGCTACCACCATTCTATCTAGTTTGTATTGTTTTTCATTTCACAATCTGTTCATATTTCATTTATTAATAGAATCTTGTTCTCACTATATTATTGTGCTCTCTGTAATATTTATGTGTTTGTGTTTCCATTCATATTCCCTCCTTTCATTTCATTCTCTATAAAATCCAGATCATTCTCATGATTTTTCATTGTATTAGTTTTATATATTTATCAATTAAAGCTTCTCATCCTTGGTGAATTCATCAAGTGAGGATTCTAAATTCCTTGCACGCCATTGCATGTCTCACCCTCAAGGAAAAGGTCATTAAATTTAAAGAAATTTGGATTTGTTTCATAGGAGAGTCTCCATATAATAATGAAAATTTCAAAATTTCCAGTCATAAATTTTGTATCTTAAAAAATTACCTCAAATATTGTACTTTGTCCCCCCAATTGACACCAATTGTCATCTCCCAAATCTACACCTTGAAATATAAATCCAAAAATATCATCAGTACAAGGTTGATGAAGCTTACAAGGCTACCCACCATCACCATAATATTTATCCTCTCTCTGTAGGCTAACTCTTTCCTAGATCATGGTGGGATTTTCTCATCTAAATTCAATGAGGTTTAAATGATCATGTGTTCAATAAGCTCAATGAATTTATAAGAACAAAGTAACAAATTATGGGATGGTTGAATTTGTTATGACTAGTTCCAATCACTTGGGATATGGATTCAAAATGAATACTAATGATGTCTGGATGAATATAAAGAAATTTGATGGGGTACGAAGCTCTATTTAAATCCCACAATATCAAGTATATGTTCATTTATTGTAATGGATGAATCTTCCTTTAGTTTATGAGACATTTATGAATCAAAAATGTGTTTAATTACCTAGAAGTTTACAATATCATAGGTTAGATTGTTCATTGTTGTTGATCAAACCATATTGTATAAGAAACTTAGATTAAGTGGAGTTCTCATGTTTTCCTAGTATTCAACTGGATTATGGTTGAGGGATTGTGTAGTAGTATTCATTGGATTGAGATTCATCTACTTGGTATTAATAATAGAAGTTAAGAATTGTAGCATTCATAAGATGAAATATACACTCAATTAAGATAAAGGAAGACACATAGACAATTCCACTCAAAACCATAGTAATGTTATTAATACATGGGACAAAAATCCTTAATGATCCAACGCTTAGTTCCTCTTATTCTTATTCTTAAATAGATAGTAGATGTATTGATCATATTTTACTTTATCAAAGAGGATAAATTTTCTTACAAATAAACCACTTTTTTATTCCTTCATCATAACAGAATATATGAAGACAATAGAACATCTAATATAATCCAAAGTTGCTCCTTGTTATCAATATTTTTTTCTTGAAGAAGAGAAAACCCCATACTTCCTTACGACTAGTGCCTTCATTAATTTCTAGCTATACCTCTAATTACCCTTTCTATTGCAGAAAAACCCTTTTTTTAACAAAATCAAATTTAATATCCTCATTAGGGTCCATCCATCAATAGATAGCCTTCCCTATTCCTTGAATTATGGTCCATATTATGGGTCCATCACCGACTCCATACCCTATACAATAAATTCAAATTCCCTTTCTATTTATTTCAAACTAGTCATATTCTTGGACATGTGGTACATTGTGATAGATTATGTTGTCATGGAAACCCCCTTCAATGGGTTGTACAGGTCATGCCCTCTTCAACAGGACTCATTTTCCAAAAATGCCAAATCACAATCATAGTTATATCCTATTAAAAATCAATTTATAGTTGGCATCAATCTACACCCAATCCAATTCTCAATTGTCAAATCTACCGTATAAGGATTTATACTGCATTGGTAATGTGAAATGACCATTTGAATTTTATATTTAAAAGTTTATTCTCTTTATATTATATTAATAATCCCAAACTATGTCTCTCTCACCATTCACCCACCACATATGATAATTTTAGGGTCTAATTGCCAAAGCCATGTCCTTTCATCCTACCATGTTATCTCTTGTCTATCACTTTCTAGCTAGTGATTATGTCACTTGTCACCACTTGACATCTCCCTATCCATTCATGAATCATGTTGGTCAAGTCTTAATTCTATAACATCGAATGAGGAGAAAATTGATGTGGAGGGCAAAGAGAATAGATTGTGTGGAAAACATAGGTTTGTTAAATGTAGAGTTATGGGGACAATTTGGAGAAATATGAGCTTTTCTCTCTAAACTCGATAACTCAACTATATCCGAAGAAGGAAAATTGACTATGTCCAAGGTAATAATAATAGAGACAAAAGGAAGAAGGGGATTAAATAGAAGGAAGAGGGTAACCCCATGATCAACAAAATTAAAATATTTTTCCTTATTGGTAAAAATTCAACTATGTCATTTTGTGCTCTAATAAGAACTATAGTATGAAACTTGGACATTCTTCACAATGTTATGGTTTCCATCAATAATTTAGGAAAAACATTGAACACCTAAAATCAAACCTCAAATCGGGGAAGGTATGCCTAAGGTTATTGACACTAGTATGAGAAAAATCATAAGCAGATGAACTATGATGATATAAGATTTGCATATCCTATGGATATTCCAAGACATAGTGAGAGAATGGATTCCTAATAAGGAAGGAATTTTGCTTGAGCCCCAAAGATTTACTAGATTAAAATTAAACCAAGAAATCTAACTCTTAAGTAAATTACTATTATATGAACTTCATAATTAATTAGATTGTAAGACACACAATAATGATGCAATCACACATTTAATATTATTTTTCCAACTAGCAAAAAAAACAGGAAATAAGGACAAAAATGGAGAAGGAGGAGGAGCTACGACCATATGGAGGAAGTGGAGAAGGCGACAAGCTTCTCACCTCCCGCTTCGCTCGTAGGAGAAACACCCCATATGACCGCCCGTAGATTGGATGCCATGCACCCGCCACTGTTAGGGATACAACAACCATCATGGATAGAATAATGAGTGGCATTACCTGGTTGTTGAGGGTTTTCGATCCAGCCTCCTGTTTGATCACTCAAAGCGCTACGAAGTGGTTTTCCTCGGTCTTCAAGAAAAATCACCTTGCAATTTCTTCTACCGCCGATGATGTTGAAGAGATGGATGCAACAGTTATCCTAAATCTAGCTCGGTATCCATTGATCGTGAAGCTACAGGATGGTCGCTATGTCGCGAGGATTCGATCACGGTATATTTATCCCTCGCTCTGTTACAAGAATAGAGTTAAGAGTGATTCTGTCGACCGCATATTCCATCGAATATTGAGGCTTTATTTTGGACATTGCATCGCAGATTGCTTTGAGACTGCTGCAGGATTTCCCCTTTTTGTAAAGACCATCGTCGGTTGTTCTTTGTTCTTGCATGATCATGATTCAGACTCTTTTTTTGAGCTCAAAGACCAGACCCATCAAGCTACAGGTATTTTTCCTTGCTTTCAACGACTAATCTTTGAAGGACTACAGCTTGTGGATGGCTCTCTATTGCGGGGTTATGGGAATATAAAGAATGCAACAATTTCTCTTGTTTCTCGTTTGCGTGGAGAAGCGCCATCCTCCACTCATCCAAGCTCTTACAAGCACGCCATGAAAACAGGGATTTCCTCTCCTTTGGGGTCCAAGGCTGAAACTTCCAAAGAAAAGGAGATTTTTGGCTCTACCTTCATTGTGGAGCAGTCCGCAGAACCTCCAAAAACAGAGGTCAAAGAACCCCATGTCTATGGCTCTGCATATATCTACCAGAAAAAATCCCTCATCTATTGTTTCAACGGAATATGGTCCTCGGCTTCTGCGCTAAGAGAATGGGTAAATAAGACGTGTTCGTCAGGTCATGAGATGTTCTTTTGCTCCAAAGGGTTCTTCATTGTTAAATTTTCCATCGAGGCGGACTACTAATGTGTGCTAGAGAAAGGTCCATGGTTCTGGGGCAGATCGAGTCTTTCCATCATAGATGGTTCCCTAATTTCAATCTGTTGACTATGACTGTTATGACTACACTGGTCTGGGTAAGACTCCCCAATTTACCTTTGCATTTTTATACTCTAGCTTTCCTACCTACCCTCGGCAATGTGTTGGTTATATTTATCAAGATTGACACAGACCGGATAACGAAAGGCTTTGTCACCTTCGCCTGCATATGCGTTGAAATCGACCTCAGCCAAGGACTATTGGACATGATTCTTATAGATTGGTCTGAGGATGATCCTTACACACAGCTGGTTGATTATGAGAACACTTCTTTCAAGTGTCGCTCTTATCAGCAAATAGAGCACCTTCAGGTAGCTGGTCCCTTATCCCCAAACCCATTCTCATCCCCTGGAGCTCGGAAAAGGGCTAATGGTTGGAAAGACCCTAAAATTCACAAAATTCGCTCGAACTCTTCATCTGACAACAACCGGCATCACAAAGGACAAAGATGCCCCAACTCCTCCGCCTTCTACAACACCATCACAGTCTCCAACAAATGCACAGCAACCAACCACAGACCCAAAACACCAGCCTTTGGCTTTAGCACAACATCCTTAAGCTTAAAAAAATTTAACTCTAAATCCTGCAATTCATCCTTTGCACACTCCCCTCGAAAAGGATGAATCGAATGACATAATCATGGCCATAGCCCTGCCCTCGGGGACTTAGAAACATCCTCATGAACCAGATAATTCAGACAGTGACAAGGAAGCACCCTTATCTTCTGCATCTCAAGATTATGGCATTTCCTTAGACCATCTAGCTTTGGTGGCGAAAGATGTTGAACCTATCAGTTCCTCTAGTTGGATTGATGCTCATAATATAAAAGGCAGAAAGGATCCTCTCCAGCCAACACAATGACCCGACCCTTTCTCATTATCTTGTAATGTTTCATCTTGTTATGCCCTTGCACTCCTTGTGGTTCTCTTTTAGCATAGGTTAGTCTCTAATGCTCCCTTATTCTCTTTCTAGGGGGTCTCTTGCTATCAGCAAGTCTATGTATCACTCTGTACTTTTCTTGGTTGAATAGAAGGATTCTCATCTAGTTTATTTACAAAACAAAATGATGAAAGACACATTCACTAGACATGAAATAAACCCACAACGAAAAGACAATTTACATTCAACTCAAATATTTAGATTGTCGACATCCAACTTTTCCTTATTTCCAAGTATATATATGTTGGGATAGGTCAGAAAATGAAATGCGTTGATTAATACCAAAACGTGAATTGTCACTATCGGTTTTTACACCAAACCCAATTCATCACCCACCATAGAAATAAGCAATATCAATATATTTGAATTAGTTCAATAGGAAATCAAACATTCATGAAATAAGTCAAATTCATAAATGCTTTGAAATTGTATTGATCTTCATTTACAAATACATTAGCACATGGGTATAAGAGTTCACAATCCACACAAATCCTTACAGTAAGATTCAATTAAAAAAATTGTGAATGGAGATATTTAGTACCTACGAGGGATGTTATGAATTGTTAACCATCATTCTCCATGCCTAAAAATCTTGAGTCATTGAAAGAGCCTTCTTACTTGATATTATGAGAATATTATTATATAATTATGAAAAATTGAACAAGTAAAACTATGTGCAATCAACCATCAATTTCAACAAAAAAGTTCTTGAGTGTCCAATATAGAGTAAATCAACATCCTTACTTACTTCATGTGCATGCCACTAATCTCCTTCAAAGCATATGAAAATGGGGCAATGCAATGGAGATTCACTTAATGGAGATGCAAATTTATTTAATGCCAAATATAAAAATATTGTTATATCAAACTAAATTGTTATAATAATTTAATCAAAACATATAAAATACAATTCATGTTTTAACTTTTAAGATCTTATATTAATTAAAATTTAAATACTAATCTCATACATAATAACACATTATCTCAATCATTAAACAATTATATAAAATATTTAAAAATAAAATAAAATATTATTTTCATTTTTTTTAACTTTAAATTTTAAAATAATATTAATTATTTAATATTTATCCAAACTATACACAAAGTTATGTATTTTTAAATAATTCTAACATAACTAAAATTATATATTTTTAAACAATTCTAACATAACTAAGCTATGTGAAATCTTTTAAGGTAATGAAAAATGTGTGAATTCTCTCTAAAAATAAATATTTAATTATTAAATTTACAAAATTTAAAACAATAAAACACAATTGAACTTCAATACAAATTTATCGCATGCTTTCAAATTTAAAAATGCCTCAAAGTTAAAAATACCTTTTTAATTGTATGCTTAATCATATAGATATTTTAGTGTTTTCCTTGACATTAAAATGGTTGTTTTGATTAATTGTATGCTTAATTGTATGCTTAATCATATAGATATCTTGGCCTCTTCGCTGGTTTTTTTCACTCTCTTAGGTGCTCTTCTTCGTTGAGGTTCTTATATGACTAGGAGTATCGCCAACTGTGACAATGGTTAACCAAAAGTTAGCCAGTTAATAGTATCCATTCATTTAAACATGGCCATTATTAGACTTATTGGACTTAAAAGTAAGTGAAAATTTAATTAAAAAAAATAGCAGTGAAGGGGGCACATTCCTTGGGTAGTGCAGGTTGTGGGGAAGAGAGAGTTGGTGGATTGGAACTATTATAGGAGTAGAACCTAGGTTTTGGGTCGTTGAGTGTGGAGAGTGGACAACTAGAGGGTCGGATCTCCTTGTGGACTCATATACTCAGTTAAGGGGTGGTCTATTGTTGAGAGAAAATGAACAACAATACCTATGGTTGGGAATTTCATCCTTCGTATGCATCCAGTTGGTTATATTTTATGAACACATATGTTTGTGTTATGTTCATTATGATTATTCTATTGTATAAATGATATATGTATGATTTGTTATGTTTTGTTTGGTTTGCATGCATTCATGATTTTATAAATGTTTTAGATGCATGGGTAAATCAACATATTTTTTTTTATGATTTCTATGGGCCTGCTACCCTTGGTTTTCTTTTATATGTATGAAGCATTTTTTTTTAAATTCATATTTAGCCGGCTAAGTCATTTTTGTAGTGATGGGACTCAGGTTGTTAAGGCTGGGTACATTATAATTATGAGAAAAATCATAAGCATATGAACTATGATGATATAATATTCACGACTCGTGTGGATATTCCAAGCCATAGTGAGAGCATGGATGCCTAATAAGGAAGGAATTTTGTTTAATCCCTAAGCTTTNTTTACTAGATTAAAATCAAACCAAGAAATCCAATGATGAAAGACACATTCACTGAAGATGAAATAAACCCACAATGGAAAGGCAATATGCATTCAGTTCAAACAACTAGATTGTCAACATCCAAGATTGCACAATTTCCAAGTATATATATGTTGGGATAGGTCAAAAAAATGAAATGGGCCAATTAATACAAAAATGTGAATGACCGCTATCATCCTTTACACCAAACCCAATTCCGCACCCATCCTAGAAATATCAAATATCAATATATTTGAATTAGTTCAATAGAAAATCAAACATTCATGAAATAAGAACTATAAAAATGTAAATGAAACATACATAACATATGAGAAAGTGAGTTATTGACATATTGAAGTCAAT
>JASDQU010500986.1:31313-44290 GCA_032191745.1 Picea mariana | reverse complement strand
TCATAATTATATATTAATATTCTCACAATGTCAACACAAGAAGTCCTTTTCAAAGACTCATAAATTTTAGGCATGGAGAATGGTGGTTGAAAATTCATAACATGCACCATAGTTACTAAATAACTCCATTCACAATTTTTTTCATTGAATTTTACCTTGAGGACTTGTGTGGATTGTGAACTCTTATACCCATGTACCACTATATTTGTAAATGAAGATCAATACAATTTCAAATTATTTATGCAGTTGACTTCAATATGTCAATAACTCATTTTTTCATATGTTATGTATGTTTCATTTACATTTTTATAGTTCTTATTTCATGAATGTTTGATTTTCTATTGAACTAATTCAAATATATTGATATTTAATATTTCTAGGATGGGTGCTGAATTGGGTTTGGTGTAAAGGACGATAGCGGTCATTCACATTTTTGTATTAATTGGCCCATTTCATTTTTTTGACCTATCCCAACATAAATATACTTGGAAATTGTGCAATCTTGGATGCTGATAATCTAGTTGTTTGAACTGAATGCATATTGCCTTTCCATTGTGGGTTTATTTCATCTTCAGTGAATGTGTCTTGCATTATTAGATTTCTTGGTTTGATTTTAATCCAGTAAATCTTAGGGATTAAACAAAATTCCTTCCTTATTAGGCATCTATGCTCTCACTATGGCTTGGAATATCCACATGAGCCGTGAATATTATATTATCATAGTTCATATGCTTATGATTTTTCTCATAATTATAATGTACCCAGCCTTAACAACCTGAGTCCCATCACTACAAAAATGACTTAGCTGGCTAAATACGAATTTAAAAAAAAATGCTCCATACATATAAAAGAAAACCGAGGGTAGCAGGCCCATAGAAATCACAAAAAAAAAAAAAATGTTGATTTACCCATGCATCTAAAACATTTATAAAATCATGAATGCATGCAAACCAAACAAAACATAACAAATCATTCATATATCATTTATACAACAGAATAATCATAATGAACATAACACAAACGTATGTGTTCATAAAATATAACCAACTGGATGTATACAAAGGATGAAATTCCCAACCATAGGTATTGTTGTTCATTTTCTCTCAACAATAAACCACCCCTTAATTGAGGATATGAGTCCACAAGGAGATCCGACCCTCTGGTTGTCCACTCTCCACACTCAATGACCCAAAACCTAGGTTCTACTCCTATAATAGTTCCAATCCACCAACTCTCTCTTCCCCACAACCTGCACTACCCAAGGAATGTGCCCCCTTCACTACTATTTTTATTAATTAAATTTTCACTTACTTTTAAGTCCAATAAGTCTAATAATGGCCATGGTTAAATGAATGGATACTATTAACTAGCTAACTTTTAGTTAACCATTGTTGCAGTTGGCAATACTCCCAGTCGTATAAGAACCTCAACAAAGAAGAGCACCTAAGAGAGTGAAGAAAAGCAACGAAGAGGCCAAGGTATCTATATGATTAAGCTTACAATTAATCAAAACAACCATTTTAATGTCAAGGAAAACACTAAAATGTCTATATGATTAAGCATACAATTAAAGAGGTATTTTTAACTTTGAGGCATTTTTAAATTTGAAAGCATACGATAAATTTGTATTGAAGTTCAATTGTGTTTTATTGTTTTAAATTTTGTAAATTTAATAATTAAATATTTATTTTTAGAGAGAATTCACACATTTTTCATTACCTTAAAAGATTTCACATATTTCACATAGCTTAGTTATGTTATAATTATTTAAAAATATATAATTTTAGTTCTATTAGAATTATTTAAAAATATATAATTTTGTGTATAGTTTGGATAAATATTAAATAATTAATATTATTTTAAAATTTAAAGTTAAAAAAAATGAAAATAACATTTTATTTTGTTTTGAAATATTTTAAATAATTGTTTAATGATTGAGATAATGTGTTATTATGTATGAGATTAGTATTTAAATTTTAATTAATATAAGATTTTAAAAATTAAAACATGAATTGTATTTCATATGTTTTGATTAAATTATTATAACAATTTACTTTGATATAACTATATTTTTATATTTGGCATTAAATAAATTTGCATTTCCATTAAGTGAATCTCCATTGCATTGCCCCATTTTCATATGCTTTGAAGGAGATTAGTGGCATGCACATGAAGTAAGTAAGGATGCTGATTTACTCTATATTGGACACTCAAGAACTTTTCTGTTGAAATTGATGGTTGATTGCACATAGTTTTACTTGTTCAATTTTTCATAATTATATAATAATATTCTCATAATATCAAGTAAGAAGGCTCTTTCAATGACTCAAGATTTTTAGGCATGGAGAATGATGGTTGACAATTCATAACATGCATCGTAGGTACTAAATATCTCCATTCACAATTTTTTTAATTGAATCTTACTGTAAGGATTTGTGTGGATTGTGAGCTCTTATACCCATGTGCTCATGTAATCGTAAATGAAGATCAATACAATTTCAAAGCATTTATGAATTTGACTTATTTCATGAATGTTTGATTTCCTATTGAACTAATTCAAATATATTGATATTGCTTATTTCTAGGATGGGTGATGAATTGGGTTTGGTGTAAAGAATGATAGTGACAATTCACGTTTTGGTATTAATCGACCCATTTCATTTTCTGACCTATCTCGATTCCCAACATATATATACTTAGAAATAAGGAAAAGTTGGATGTCGACAATCTAAATATTTGAGTTGAATGTAAATTGTCTTTTCGTTGTGGGTTTGTTTCATATGTCTAGTGAATGTGTCTTTCATCATTTTGTTTTGTAAATAAACTAGATGAGAATCCTTCTATTCAACCAAGAAAAGTACATAGTGATACATAGACTTGTTGATAGCAAGAGACCTCCTAGAAAGAGAATAGGGGAGCATTAGAGACTAACCTATGCTAAAAGAGAACCACAAGGAGTGCAAGGGCATAACAAGATGAAACATTACAAGATAATGAGAAAGGGTTGGGTCATTGTGTTGGCTGGAGAGGATCCTTTTTGCCTTTTATATTAAGAGCATCAATCCAACCAGAGGAACCGATAGGTTCAACATCTTTCGCCACCAAAGCTAGATGGTTTAAGGAAATGTCAGAATCTTGAGATGCGGAAGATAAGGGTGCTTCCTTGTCACTGTCTGAATTATCCGATTCATGAGGAAGTTTTTAAGTCCTTGAGGGTAGGGCTGTGGCCATGATTATGTCATTCGATTCATCCTTTTCGAAGGGAGTGTGCAAAGGATGAATTGCAGGATTTAGAGTTAAAAATTTTTAAGCTTAAGGATGTTGTGCTAAAGCCAAAGGCCAGTGTTTTGGGTCTGTGGTTGGTTGTTGTGCATTTGTTGGAGACTGTGATGGTGTTGTAGAAGGTGGAGGAGTTGGGGCGTCTTTGTCCTTTGTGATGCCGGTTGTTGTCAGATGAAGAGTTCGAGCGAATTTTGCAAATTTTAGGGTCTTTCCAACCATTAGCCCTTTTCTGAGCTCCAAGGGATGAGAATGGGTTTGGGGATAAGGGACCAACTACCTGAAGGTGCCCTGTTTGCTGATAGGAGCAACACCTGAAAGCAGTGTTCTCATAATCGACAAGTTGCGTGTAAGGATCATCCTCAGACCAATCTATAAGAATCATGTCCAATAGTCCTTGGCTGAGGTCGATTTCAACGCATATGCGGGTGAAGGTGACAAAGCCTTTCGTTATCCGGTCTGTGTCAATCTTGATAAACATAACCAACACATTGCCCAGGGTAGGTAGAAAATATGGAGTATAAAAATGCAAAGGCAAATTGGGGAGTCTTACCCAGACCGGTGTAGTCATAACAATCATAGTTAGTGGATTGAAATCAGGGAACCATCTATGCATGGAAAGACCCGATCTGCGCCAGAACCATGGACCTTTCTCTAGCACGCATTGGTAGTCCGCCTCTATGGAAAAGTTAATAATGAAGAACCCTTTGGAGCAAAAGAACATCTCATGACCTGACAAACAGGTCTTTTTTACCCATTCTCTTAGCGCAGAAGCCGAGGTCCATAGTCTGTTGAAACAATAGATGAGGGATTTTTTCTGGTAGATATATGCAGAGCCATAGACATGGGGATCTTTGACCTCTGTTTTTGGAGGTTCTGCGGACTGCTCCACAATGAAGGCAGAGCCAAAAATCTCCTTTGTTCTGGAAGTTTCAGCCTTGGACCCCAAAGGAGAGGAAATCCCTGTTTTCAGGGCGTGCTTGTAAGAGCTTGGATGAGTGGAGGATGGCACTTCTCCATGCAGATGAGAAACAAGAGAAATGGTTGCATTCTTTATATTCCCATAACCCCGCAACAGAGAGCCATACACAAGTTGTATTCCTTCAAAGATTAGTCGTTGAAAGCAAGGAAAAATACCTGTAGCCTGGTGGGTATGGGATTTGAGTTCAAAAACAGAGTCTGAATCCTGATCATGCAAGAACATAGAAGAATCGACGATGGTCTTTAAAAAAAGGGGAAATCCTGCAGCAGTCTCGAAGCAATCCATGATGCGATGTCCAAAATAAAGCCTCGATCTTCGATGGAATATGTGGTCGACAGAATCACTCTTAACTCTATTCCTGTAATAGAGCGAGGGATAAATATCCCATGATCGAATCCCTGTGACATAATGATCATTCTGTAGCTTCACGATCAATGGATAAGGAGCTAGATTCAGGATAACCGTTGCATCCATCTCTTCAACATCGTCGACGATAGAAGAAATTGTAGGGTGATTTTTCTTGAAGACCGAGGAAAACCACTTCGCAGCACTCTGAGTGATCAAACGAGAGGTTGGATCGATGACCCTCAAGAACTAGTTAGTGTCACTCATTATGCTATCCACGAAGACCGTTGTATTCCTAACAGTGGCGGGTGCATGGCGTCCAATCTACGGGCGGTCATATGGGGTGTTGCTCAAGGATGATTTTAAGGATGGAAATTTATTTTAAAATGTAGAAACCTTGACGAATCTTACTAATCCTTCATATGCCAACTATAAATGATTGACGATATTTTTGTAAAAATATTCAAATTTCTAAGGATTTTATATAGTTTTTATAAACTTTTGGCGATTTTTAAGGTAAAATAATTTTATCCTATAGAATTTGGGCGAATCATTTTTAAAATAGAGAATCTTGTTTTTGGACAAACCATGGAAAATTAGCCCATGAGAGAAATTTAGCGCCTAAAATCATCCCTGGACTATTTCTCCTACGAGCGAAGTGGGAGGTGCGAAGCTTGTCACCTTCTCCACTTCCTCCATATGGTCATAGCTCCTCCTCCTTCTCCATTTTCCTCCTTATTTCCTGTTTTTTTTGCTAGTTGGAAAAATAATATTAAATGTGTGATTGCATCATTATTGTGTGTCTTACAATCTAATTCATTATGAAGTTCATATAATAGTAATTTACTTAAGAGTTAGATTTCTTGGTTTGATTTTAATCTAGTAAATCTTTGGGGCTCAAGAAAAATTCCTTCCTTATTAGGAATCCATTCTCTCACTATCTCTTGGAATATCCATAGGAGATGCAAATCTTATATCATCATAGTTCATCTGCTTATGATTTTTCTCATACTAGTGTCAATAACCTTAGGCATACCTTCCCCAATTTGAGGTTTGGTTTTAGGTGTTCAATGTTTTTCCTAAATTATTGATGGAAACCATAACATTGTGAAGAATGTCCAAGTTTCATACTATAGTTCTTATTAGAGCACAAAATGACATAGTTGATTTTTTACCAATCAGGAAAAATATTTTAATTTTGTTGATCGTGGGTTTACCCTATTCCTTCTATTTAATCCCCTTCTTCCCTTTGTCTCTATTATTATTACCTTGGACATAGTCAATTTTCCTTCTTCGGATATAGTTGAGTTATCGAGTTTAGAGAGAAAAGCTCCTATTTCTCCAAATTGTCCCCATAACTCTACATTTAACAAACCGATGTTTTCCACACAATCTATTCTCTTTGCCCTCCACATCAATTTTCTCCTCATTTGATGTTATCGAATTAAGACTTGGCCAACATGATTAATGAATGGATAGGGAGATGTCAAGTGGTGACAAGTGACATAATCACTAGCTAGAAAGTGATAGACAAGAGATAACATGGTAGGATGAAAGGACATGGTTTTGGCTATTAGACCCTAAAATTATCATATGTGGTGGGTGAATGGTGAGAGAGACGTAGTTTGGGATTATTAATAGAATATAAGGAGAAGAAAATTTTAAAAATAAAATTCAAATGGCCATTTCACATTACCAATGCAGTATAAATCCTTATAAGGTAGATTTGACAATTGAGAATTGGATTGGGTGTAGATTGATGCCAACTATAAATTGATTTTTAATAGGATATAACTATGATTGTGATATGGCATTTTTGGAAAATGAGGCCTGTTGAAGAGGGCATGACCTGTACAACCCATTAAAGGGGGTTTCCATGACAACATAATCTATCACAATGTACCACATGTCCAAGAATATGACTAGTTTGAAATGATTAATGAAAACTTAGTTTATTGCACATGATTTATTATTGGTTAATATATTGTTTGGAGAATAAATAGAAAGAGAATTTGAATTTATTATATAGGCTATGGAGTCGGTGATGGACCCATAATATGGACCATAATTCAAGGAATAGGGAAGGCTATCTATTGATGGATGGACCCTAATGAGGATATCAAATTTGACTTCGTTAAAAAAAGGGTTTTTCTGCAATAGAAAGGGTAATTAGAGGTATAGCTAGAAATTAATGAAGGCACTAGTCGTAAGGAAGTATGGGGTTTTCTCTTCTTCAGCAAAAAAATATTGATAACAAGGAGCAACTTTGGATTATATTAGATGTTCTATTGTCTTCATATATGTTGTTATGATGAAGGAATAAAAAAGTGGTTTATTTGTAAGAAAATTGATCCTCTTTGATAAAGTAAAATATTATCAATACATCTACTATCTATTTAAGAATAAGAATAAGAGGAACTAAGCATTGGATCATTAAGGATTTTTGTCCCATGTATTAATAACATTACTTGGGTTTTGAGTGGCATTGTCTATGTGTCTTCCTTTATCTTAATTGAGTGTATATTTCATCTTATGAATGCTACAATTCTTAACTTCTATTATTAATACCAAGTAGATGAATCTCGATCCAATGAATACTACTACACAATCCCTCAACCATAATCCATTTGAATACTAGGGAAACATGAGAACTCCACTTAATCTAAGTTTCTTATACAATATGGTTTGATCAACAACAATGAACAATCTAACCTATGATATTGTAAATTTCTAGGTAATTAAACACATTTTTGATTCATAAATGTCTCATAAACTAAAGGAAGACTCATCCATTACAATAAATGAACATATACTTGATATCGTGGGATTTAAATAGAGCTCTGCGCCCCATCAAATTTCTTTATATTCATCCATACATCATTAGTATTCATTTTGAATCCATATCCCAAATGATTGGAACTAGTCATAACAGATTCAACCATCCCATAATTTATTACTTTGTTCTTATAAATTCATTGAGCTTATTGAACACATGATAATTTAAACCTCATTGAATTTAGATGAGGAAATCCCACCATGATCTAGGAAAGAGTTAGCCTACAGAGAGAGGATAAATATTATGGTAATGGTGGGTAGCCTTGTAAGTTTCATTAACCTTGTACTGATGATATTTTGGATTTATATTTCAAGGTGTAGATTTGGGAGATGACAATTGGTGTCAATTGGGGGGACAAAGTACAATATTTGAGGTAATTTTTTAAGATACAAAATTTATGACTGGAAATTTTGAAATTTTCATTATTATATGGAGACTCTCCTATGAAACAAATCCAAATTTCTTTAAATTTAATGACCTTTTCCTTGAGGGTGAGACATGCAATGGTGTGCAAGGAATTTAGAATCCTCACTTGATGAATTCACCAAGGATGAGAAGCTTTAATTGATAAATATATAAACCTAATACAATGAAAAATCACGAGAATGATTCGGATTTTATAGAGAATGAAATGAAAGGAGGGAATATGAATGGAAACACAAACACATAAATATTGCAGGGAGCACAATAATATAGCGAGAACAAGATTTTATTAATAAATGAAATAGGAAAAGATTGTGAAATGAAAAACAATACAAACTAGATAGAATGGTGGTAGCTTATGTCTGAAGAGAGATTTTTTAGCTATGCTCATTCACAAGTTTCCATTACAAGAGGATGAAATGAGATTTTAACATAAAGTACTAATGTAGCATACCCAAACCCCTAACCCTTTCAAAAGGATGGTGGAGTGTCAAAATTTATTTTTCCAACCTTCTAAATCCTCTCCCAATCCATAGGTCCAAACTCAACTCTAAGTCCATAAACCATTTATAGTCCTCAAGAGATTTCCAACAACCATCTTCATGCTCAAATCCGAGCTCTAGGTAGAAAGTTATTCCCCTTTAAAGTTCCCTTAGGAATTTTATTATGATGATGTCATCTTGTACCACATGGCCTCTAGGTGTTTTATCCTACGTCATCAGTCTATTCAACATACATGTGGACCTATCCCATGCCGTCTCGCTGACGTGTCCTACTATTTTACCTTCAGATAGTGTTGCAGGCCATGGTTTCTCAAAGGCCCGTGTCTGGAGGTAAAATAGTAGGACACATCAGTGAGCCGAAATCCATCCAAAATAGATTGAACAATCCAGATAGACCATGGTCAATGGACCTTATCCTCTTCAGGCTTCAAATTTGCATGCTGGTTAACCTCTTCAGAAACACAAGTCACACTAACACTTTCCGAATGAAACCTTCCAATAAGAATATTTTTGAGGGATTTGACGGCTATCGATCCCCTGGTCCAATGATTTATATCTCTATGTATCTTTCAACCCACTCGACAGTTAACAATTACGATAGTCTCCAACCAAGATCAATGGCTCAAATATTATCAGTTTGTCTCTTTGAAAGATCAATGCTCCACGCCCATTTGATCTCTTTCACTTTGCATCCTCTTTATCGTTGTAACACCCCTGTTTTCCCCATCTTGTAAGTATAATTATGTTATTAATAAAATACTATGGACAAGTCTGCTATGTGTGGATTTTGGAAAATGACAAACCTTTGTTGAGAAGGTAATGGAAATGTTTCTGCTATTAAATAAAAATGGAAATTGTTGAACAACTACTAAAGTTTCTTTCAATGAAGATTATGATTCCTGAGAGGAAATGGCAAGGGGAACTAGTAATGGTTGTGATGACCCCTACCAGACCAATACTCTGTTGGACTTAACATGCCTAGACCCAGAACAGTCCTCTGTCCTAGAGAATTTAATTACTAGTCAAGCTGGTAGTTGGAAAGTCTTCCTCAAGAATTAATGAGGATATGGGCATAGTACCCCATCTAGAAACTTCCTGATCTAACCCACGAAATATTGCTATAGAAGGAAATAAAAATAGGAAAATCATGGGAAAAAGGAAAAGGAGACACACAAATGGGTTTGGGGACCATTTCTGAGGAAGAGGAGCATGCACAACTCTTTGGTTTTGAAGAGAACTAAGAATATAAAATTTTCTGTGTACAAGAATTGTTGGGAAGAGTTTCCTAATCAAGATGATAAACAGAGCTATAGAGAAATTGAGTGATTGAGTGAGCAATCACAACAAGCTTCCTTACTTGGTGGATAGAATACTAGAATGCCATGTTGCTATGGGAGAAGAAGAGTAACCTTTGTCCCTTGTTGTTTGTTGAGAAAAAAAAGAACTCTCTCTCATGGCATCATACTCTAGCTAGGGGGTGGCCAACTGTGGAATACACCAAGAGAAATTGTGCCTATGGTTTTCCATCTATTACTAAGCTTCAGATAAGTTTTTTTTGTGTCTTGTATTGTCATGACTATTTTATTTTATAGTATGGTTTTCCTGTGCTATATAATTGCAAAATTTATTGTCATGTTCAAATTATGGAATTGTCACTTTGATCATCTGTCTAGCTAGGAAATCTAAAATAAAGTTTTGAAAATATATTCTATTATTGGTTTTCTTCCTATCTCTGTTTGGAAAGGGAAGTTGTTTATAATGGTTATCACTCAAATTATGAACATAGTGTTGAATGATAACCTGTAGTAATCTATATGAACAAATAACCAAGTATTAGTAAATTCAAGCCATTAAAATCCTCATAGAGAAGCTTGGTAATTAGGAAAATGCAATTTATGTTAGAAACTTGAAGACTGGGGAACTGGCTTTCATCTCTTTTTGGTCTGAAAAATCTACTAGACTTAGAACTTGAAGGAATTTTAGACCCCTGGTTGATATTAAGGAAATAATCCCAATGTTAAAGAGAGGCAAAGTATTTTAAAATTAAATAATACGAAGAACCTCAAAGAAGACCCAACATGGAGCCAAGAGGGATGCTAACGTCAAGTATTCATCTGAAGAATCCTCTAGTGAGGGAGATGATAGATCCAAGGAACTGTCCAATAGTGAGATTAGTTCACATTCTCAAAGGAGAATAAAGGGAAGGAAAAATTCCAAGATCCATGACTCTGAAGAGTTTAAGAAAGCTAAACCACCCACTTTTGATGGAGAAAATAAAAAAGGAGAAGAAGAAAAAGTTTGGCTGCTTGGCCTAAAGAAGTACTATAGAGTTCATGACTTCTTTGAAAACTTGAATGCTTGAATAAAAATTTTCAACTTGAATGGAAAGGCCTCCATTTGGTGGGAGGACGTTAGGAATGTAAAGGGAATCCATGAAAAAGAATTGTCGTGGAGGCAGTTTGAGAAATACTTTAAGAAGAAGTACCTGTCTGAAAGGTACTGTGATGGAAAGACTAAGGAGTTATACAAACTCAAGCTAGGACAACTGACCATAGATTAATATATCAACAAATTTATTGAGTTGATGAAGTATGTGCCCTACATAAAGGATGAAAAGGTGAAGATGCAATGATTTATTAGTGGTCTGCCTTAGTCCTTCTGGTACATAATTGCGTTTGATTAACTTAATACTTTAGAAGACACTATTCAGAAGGAAAGTTACTGCTATGAGCAATTCAAGAAAAAGGAAAAACCTCATAAGGATTGGAAGAATAAAAGTAAATTGGTATTCGAGAAGAGGGGGTTTAAATCCTAAAGATTTAAGAATCATGGGAAAATCTCTAAGATGAGCCTTCCTACTAAGAGTGTGTATCAACAAAATTTTCCATTTGAGAGTGGAAATAAACCCTTTATATCATCCATGGGAAAGAATGATAATACCAAGAGAGAACCATTGAAATGTTGTGTATGTGGAGAAGAACATTTTTTGAGGTACTTCCCAAATAGAAAACATGAGAATAGGAGGGTCTACAATATCCAGGAAGCTACCATAGTCAATGATGTGGATAGGATCATGCCAAAAATTTATGCAACCCTAGATAATAGACAAGCTGACCACCAAGCTTCAGTGGTGGAGATGGAAGGTTTGATCGCCAACCATCTTGTTTCCATTTTAATTGACCTTCGTTCTAATTTGGAAAACTGTATCAATTAAACCATGCTAAATCATGGATGGTACAACTAGCCACTAGAACAAAAAGAAAGGGAACATAAGTCATACCAGCATGCCGATTCATTATGAATGAGTTGTCTACCCAAGCAACCCTAAACATACTCCCTTTAGGATATTATGACATGATGATTGTCATGGACTAGTTGTTTTCCCATAAATCCAAGTTGAAATGTTACAATAAAACATTAGAGTGTGAAGATGAGGAAGGGAAGCAAAGTACCCTGCAAAGAATTCAAAATCCAGTCTCAGTGAGACAAATACCATCCCTTCAAGTGAACAAGTATTGCAAAAAAGGATGTCATTTGTATGCAATACAAGTACTTAAATCTGTTGAGGAAAATAAACCAAGCCTAGAGGACCATCCTTTACTGAGAGAGTACAAATATGTGTTTCTAGAAGAGGTATCAGGTCTACCTCCAAGAAGAGACATTGATTTCTTAATAGAACTTGTACCAAGAGCAGTGCCAATGTCTAGAGCACCTTATAGAATGTGTACACCAGAGCTAGTTGAGCTCAAACTACAATTGAAGGAGATGTTGAATAAAGGTTACATATGGCCTAGTGTGTCCCCTTGTGGAGTACCAAACTTATTTTTGAAGAAGAAATATAACACACTCAGGTTGTGCATAGATTACAGGAAACTCAACAAGATGAAAATTAAGAATAAGTATCCCTTACCAAGGATTGATGACTTGTTTGACCATTTAAGGGGTGCTACAATTTTCTCCAATATTGAATTGAGTTATGGATACCATCAAGTTCGGATTAAGGATGAAGACATCCACAAAAAAACTTTTAGAACAAGACATGGGCACTATGAATTTGTGGTGGTGCCATTTGGGATTATAAATGCACCGGCCACCCTTATGTGCTCAATGAATAATGTGCGCAACAAGAGACATATTTGTGTTGGTTTTCATATATCACATCCTAATATATTCTAAGAACAGTGAAGAACATGAAGAGCACATCAAGTTAGTGCTTCAAGTGCAGAGAGAGCATAATCTCTATGCAAAGTTTATTAAGTGAGACGTTTTCCAAAAACAAGTCCATTACTTAGGCCATGTCATCACTGAGAAAGGAGTGTCAGTTGATTCTGACAAGATGAAATCCATTATGGATTGTCCTACAACAAAATATGTAGCTGATATCAGATCCTTTATGGGCCTAATAGACTACTATAGAAGGTTCATAAAGGAGTTTTCCATTATTGGTGATCCAATCATATCCCTACAGAAAAAGGGGGTTAAATTTGTTCGAACAACATAGTGCGAAGAGATCTTTCAACAAATGAAACACCTTTTAACCATTGTACATGTGTTGAAAATAAAAAACCCAAACAAGGACTTCTTTGTGTGTATAGATGCCTGCAAATAA
>JASDQU010500986.1:11847-31293 GCA_032191745.1 Picea mariana | reverse complement strand
ATTGGTGATCCAATCATATCCCTACAGAAAAAGGGGGTTAAATTTGTTCGAACAACATAGTGCGAAGAGATCTTTCAACAAATGAAACACCTTTTAACCATTGTACATGTGTTGAAAATAAAAAACCCAAACAAGGACTTCTTTGTGTGTATAGATGCCTGCAAATAAAGACTCATAGGAGTCCTCATGAAAGAAGGGCATATAATTTACTATGAATCCAAGAAATTAAACGAACATGAAGCAAATTATGTGACACATGAATTGGAATTGGCTGCCATAGTACATGCTTTGAAAATGTGGAGGCATTTCCTCCTAGGAAAAACATTTGTACTTATGACAGACCATAGTGGGCTGAGATATTTGTTTGACTAGCCCAAACTCTAGGAGGATGACTCTCCTTAGTGAATTTTATTTTGAAATAAAACATATTAAGGGAAAATAAAATAGACTAGTTTATTCCCTCGATAGAAGCATGGAAGTGATTCACTTGGTAGCTATAAGAACCCGTGAATTAGACATCAAAGAAAGGTTTAAAGGTGCACAAGAAAATTCATATCTAGAGCAAGAGCCTGCAAGACTGAAGTATGGGGTCTAGAAATTGTTGGATGATGGCCTGTTAACCTACAAAGGTTGGTTGTATATCCAAAATTGTGACGACTTGAAGAGGTTCATCATGGATGAAATACATAAAAGACCATATACTGGTCATCGTGGCTATCAGAAAATAATCACAACCACTAAGAAATTGTTTTATTGGCTAGGAATGAAAAAGGACATAGTTTATTACTTTGTTGAATGTTTAGAATGTCAACAGGTTAAGGTGGAGCATAAGAACCCAGCAAGGCTATTGCAATCCCTATCAGAACCATAATGGAAATGGGAAACCATATCTATGGATTTTATCAGTGGATTGCCTAAATCAACCAAACAAAATGATGCCATTATGGTGGTTGTGTATAAAATGAGCAAGGCTTCTCACTTTATCCCTATAAAATCAACCTGCAAGGAAATAAATATTGCCAATATTTTCATGAAATAAATATTTAGGCTACATGGTGTACCTAAGGAAATCATATCAGACAGAGATAAAAAATTTACTTCAAATTTTTGGAAGTCTTTGTTTTTCATTTTTGGGACTAAATTGTTATTTAGTACAACTTATCACCCTCAAACTAATGGATAGACATAGAGGCAAAACCAAGTGCTAGAGGACATGTAAGGATGCATGTGATGCATCAACCCAAGAAATGGGAATAATACCTACCACTGGTAGAATTTTACTACAACAATGGATATCAAGAGTCATTGAAGATGAGTCCTTTTGAGGCTTTCTATGGTAGAAAATGCAATATTCCCATTATCTAGAATAACCCAGTGGACATGATAACACTTTGGCCAAATATGCTCAAGGAGATGAAACAACAAGTGATTTAGATAAAAAAAAATCTGAAAAAGATCAGGATAGACATAAGAGCTATTGATCCAGGTGGATATCGGTGACCACCCACCTCTTCCAACTGGCTCACATACAATTTTCATCTTGGCATTTTTTCTAGCTTTTAGGTTCCTAAACTTCTAGGGCTATTTTGAGTCCCTAAACAACGCTTTTTGGGCTCGCCATAGTCACATTGCATATGGAGGAAAAGAGTGATGACACCATGTGTATTCCTTGGATAGACCTTTCCAATGGGATATCATGTGCCCAAAATGGAGATTGTATGCAAAAGTTACGACCCTGAGAAGTTGAGGTACCAACTTACCCCATCGGGGCCCACATGACTTTCAGTGCTTCATATCCCAGGGTTAAGTTTTTGGATGTCTAGGGTTTTCTGATTACTTATTGATGCTAAAAAGGCTTGGAGGCCTCATTTTAATGTGCTCAGGAGAATGCGCGTAGACACCACATCTCTTCTCAAAGATTAGATACCACCATTCGAACAAGATTGTTTCATTCTGCATTTTATCGTTTCAACAAATTTCTTTATTGAATATAAGTTAATTTTCACTATATCTCTATTATTCTTCTCAGTATATCTATGTTAATGTTATAGGTCTGTGTTTCATTTCATTCCACTCATAAATCTGGATCAGTGGTATTAGAGTGGTCTTCTCTTTATTTGTTTCTCTGTGCATGTCCCCAACGAGGTCAGGGTATAAGCAGTTGGGACTCAAACCCGTTGAGCCTTTGTAAGATCGACCTCACCGAACCTGAAGGTCGGCCATGGGGGAAGAAAAGAGAGATGATGGGGTAGAAGATACCTTTAAAATTTTACTCAAGGAATCCCTCACATGACATAGGAATGAGATGATGGATAATTTTGCGTAAATCCTTCAATGACTACCAATAGGCGATGCATCTTCCTTGAGCGGAAGGTACATATCAATTTTGATATTCCTATATTTGAAGGTCAAATAGAAGCATATGTTGAAGACAAATGTTTAAACCTTCTAGAAGGGTATTTTTCTATCCATACCTTTTCTGATAGAGAAAATATTACATTTCCATTCCTTAAGGCCACCCCTCATGTCAAAGATTGGTGGGAAAATTTTGTGAGCAAAAGGAAATAGAGGAATCTAAATTATTTGTAGTCACACTCACTTGGGGTTCTTTCAGGGATGCTATTAAGGAAAAATACTACTCTATTGGAAGTTATGATGACTTATATACAATATGGACCACACTGCATAAGGAAATGGACCAAACAGTGCTAGAGTTCACCAATGTCTTGCATACCTTGTGCACTAAGCTGGGTATCAAGGACTCTTGGTGACATTTGGTGCTCAAATACCACAACGATATGCATAGATACATCAGACAAAAATGGAGTTTGTAGACATCTCATCCTTAGGCGTGACCTATTGATATGTTGTCAAAATCAAGCAGAAGCTTAAACAAAAGATGAAAAAGTTTGGGTCTGTGAACCCCTCATAGTAGAAGTAGGGAAAAGGTGGCCCCAACCCACAAAAAAAATGACAGAGTAAGGATGGATAGCCTCAAGACAACCACTCTAAGCCACAAACAAAGAAGGACAATGGGAAGACAAAAAAATACATTGGGAAGTGGTGCGAGTTCCATAAGATCCCCTGGCATAACACCACTGAATACCGCTCAAAGAAGTCATTGGTGGCCAAGGTGAAAGCCTATGAATCAGATGTGGGCTTCGACTTTGAGTCAGAACAAGAAAAAGGGAGATGGATCATTGACGTAGAACCCAGTGCCACCATTGATACCAGCAAGGTCCAACCCGATGAACTTGATGAACTAGAGGAAGATGAGCGCCTCTTGCATTCACAGATGTGGGTGAAGGGTACTCCAATACACTTCATCATTGATAGAAATTGCCAGAAGAACCTCATCTCAGTGGAGGTCGTCAAGTGGTTGGATTTTCTGACAACACTATACCCACAACCATACACCATTGGATGGATCTTCCAAGGGAGCCATCTCCACATCAACCAATAGTGTTTGCCCTATGACATCAATCCCTTCAAATATGAGGTATTATGTGATGTCGCCACCCTTGAATTTTGTGATGTTCTTTTGGGCCAACCTTATTTATGGAAACATCATGTTGTATATGAGTCTAGGCATCGTAGTGTTATTATTACTTTGGACATGAAAATGTATAAGATACCCGAGGTAGTCCCACCTACTTCCATTTCCTTGATATCTGCCAAGAAATGTAGGAAGGTCATCTCTCAGATCAGTAAGTTGTCTTATTCATGATTCATGCTCAAAGTGAGCGGAAGGTTGTAGCCACATCCATGAACTCTGCGGAAGGTCTCTCCATGCAACAAAAGAAAGTGTATAAAGTCATGGAAGAATACAATTACATCTTCTCCTCACCCACTTGGGTACCTTTGCACTGTCAAGTCAAGCACTCAATTGATATGACCCTTGGCACACCGCTAGCCAATGGGTCAGTCTATCGTCTCTCTCTATCATAAAAGGAGGAAAAAAAGAACTAGATCCAAGAGTTGCTCGAAAAGGGGCACATCTAATCAAAGTCTTCACTTTGTGGGAGCCCAATTGTGCTTGTGCAGAAGAAAGAAGGGACAAGGCAACTTTGCATTGATTACCAGGCCCTAAATAAAATCACAGTCAGGAACAAGTACCCAATTCCTCGAATTGATGATCTACTTGACCAAATCAAGGGGGACAAATACTTCAGTAACATTGATCTGAAGTCCAACTACCACCAGGTCCCAATAGAGTAGATCGATGTATGGAAGACTTCCTTCAGTTCCAATGAAGGTATTTTTGAATGGTTGGTCATGCCCTTTGGCTTGAAAAATTCCCCAACAACTTTCATGAGGATGATGGACGATATCTTGTGGCCTTTCACCAATTATTTTGTGTTGGCGTATTTGGATGACATCCTCATCTTTAGCAAAAGTTGGGAAAAACACTCGCAACATATTTAGCAAGTTCTGCACACTCTGTGGAAACACAAGCTATATGCAAATTTGAAAATTGTTCCTTTGGCATGCACGTGGTCCAGTACCTAGGATACATTGTTGATGAGCATGGGGTGCATGTTGATCCAGACAAGATCCAAGTCGTTCGTGACTAGCCAACCCCAACCACACTCACTGAGCTTCAGAGCTTCTTAGGCCTTGCCAATTTATATCACAAGTTCATGTTGGGATTCTACTACATTGCATGGGTCCTTATCCCATGATTGAGATAATATTTCATTATGTTTGAGATTAGTATTTAAATTAAAATTAATATAAGATCTTAAAAATTAAAACATTGATTGTATTGTATATTCTTTGTTCAAATTATTATAACAATTTAGTTTTATATAACTATATTTTTATATTTAACATTAAATAAATCTAATTTGTCGAAGAAAAAAATTATGCACAAAGACTTTTCTTATACCACTTTTTTTCCTTTTTATTTTTTTATTTATCCCATTTTCTTTTTAGTTTTTTTTTTCCCTTTTTAAACTCTTTGGAAACTACTATATTAATGTATTTTTCATTGTAAGTTTTGTAAATCTACTCACTTGCCTTAAATTTTTGGTAGTCTAATGTTGTGAAGTTTATTTAGTAGACTCGACTTGTTATGCCCATAAAACAAAGGAATTGTATATCTCCACAAAGACATTTTTGAGAAATACATTTTATTCACATGACAAACTTTTTAAGGAATGTTTATGACAGTGGATTTTTTATTTTAAAATAATATATCACATTTAGTGTAAAATCACATCTATATAAAATGTTTGTATATAAATTAGTTAAATATATGAAATAAGGTGTTTGTAATTAGTTAAATATATAAAATAAGGTGAGTCTAATATGAGGAAAGTAGGCTTTATTTTTTACTCTTACAAAGTGGATTTCCATTGCATTGTCCCATTTGCATATGATTGAAGGAGATTAGTAGCATGCACATGAAGTAAGGATGTTGATTTACCCTACATTGGACACTCAAGAACTTTTCTGTTGAAATTGATGATTGATTACATAGTTTCACTTGTTCAAATTTTTATAATTATATGCTAATATTCTCACAATGTTATGCAAGAAGGCCCTTTCAAGGACCCAAGATTTTTAGGCATGGAGAATGGTGGTTGAAAATTCATAACATGCATCATAGGTACTAAATATCTCCATTCAAAGTTTTTTTAATTGAATCTTACTGGAAGGATTTGTGTGGATTGTGAACTCTTATACCCATGTGCTAATCTATTTGTAAATGAAGATCAATACAATTTCAAAGCATTTTTGAATTTGACATTTCAAAGCATTTCTGAATTTGAATGCAATATGGTAATAACCCATTTTCTCATATGTTATGTATGTTTCATTTACATTTTTATAGTTCTTATTTCATGAATGTTTGATTTCCTATTGAACCAATTAAAATATATTGATATTGCTTATTTCTAGGATGGGTGATGAAATGGGTTTGGTGTAAAGAACGATAGTGGCCATTCACATTTTGGTATTAATTGACCTATTTCATTTGACGTATCCCAACATATCTCTCTCTCTCTCTCTCTCTCTCTCTATATATATATATATATATATATATATATATATATGTATCTATATCTATATATATATATATATTATGAAGTTCATATAATAGTAATTTACTTAAGAGTTAGATTTCTTGATTTGATTTTAATCTAGTAAATATTTGGGATCAAACAAAATTCCTTCCTTGTTAGGCATCCATGCTCTCACTATGGCTTGGAATATCCACAAAAGATGCAAATCTTATATCATCATAGTTCATCTGCTTATGATTTTTCTCGTACTAGTGTCAATAACCTTAAGCATCCTCTAGGCTCCAAATCACCACTACCTTGGGGATTGAATGGAAAAATCTCATTATTTCACCTCTTCATGGCCCAAAGAAAAGGAAATACCTAATTATACAAATACACCTTTTTAGTTAAAGAATGAAAAATACTTGTAAGATGTTCTAGCTTGGAAAACTTAGGATAAGTTTTATTCCTAGTTTGACCAAAGTAAACCTTGGCAAGATACCTTTTGTATTTTCTTAGGAATTTGGGTTACTTTGTTGGGTGTATATCTAGTTACCAAGAACTCATGGAATTATGTCCATCTTCTAAACAACTAAGCTATGAAAAAATGGCGTGGTTATGTTGGAAACAAGTTACCTTCCATTAACTTAAAATCATGATGGGGAATATTTCAACCTAACACACTTTGTTAAATGTATGGTTAAATATAGTTTTTGGGTTTTGAAATATTATGCATTTAGTCATTTTAATACACTAAGGACAACAACGTGATTTATTGTTGCGTCAAAACACCCCTTTTCCAATATCATCTAGAATTTTCATTAATCTATCATAACACATTCTTTCATCTAGAGAAGTGAGGTGCTCTACAACCCAGGGTGGGGCATATATTTTGTGTGGTAATGCTAATCAATCAAATGAGAAAAATAAATATTTGACCATTTATTTCTTACCATAATGTAAAAAAATGGACATAATATTCATATTACTACCATAAATGAATATTTATAGATCTATTTTAACCCCAAATATATTAAGGATCAATAGGTTTGTCCCTTATATTTTTCCAATCCCTCTCAGTGCTTAATATATCTTGGGTTAACATGGATTTATGCTAATTATGATCACCTGATTTGAGGTTTGGTTTTAGGAGTTCGATTCTTTTCATTTTACATTCCTTTGAGTGGCTCTCTTTCAAGCACATATATAGGGAACTCAATTTGAAAGTTGATGAAATATCAAAAGAAGCCTTATTTCTCTCAAATGGGGCCTTTGGGTTCTATGAATATGTTGAGGGAGAGGAGACAAAGGCAATGGAATTTCAACTCTAGTACTATGTTAGTAAAGTGGATGCAATTCTTAGAGGTTTTAATTCTCTTTTGTCATTGTAAAGGAAGAAAAGGAGTAAGGGTCCATTTTTTGAAAAGGTCAAAAATGTAGAAATAATTCTTTTTTGTATAGGCATTTTTTGGGCATAATGTCAAAGGGTGCTTTTAAAGCCTTGATAAGTTTCTCTATGGGACTATAACATGTATATTCAAATCTCATGAATATAATATTTATTTCTATGGGAAAGAAATCTCAATTTTAATATAAGTCATTATACTTAATTTATTGACAAAACAAAATTGTGCAGAAAGACTTCTCCTATACCACTTTTTTTTTAGCTTTTTTATTTTTTATTTATACCACTTTTTTATTTTTAAGAAAACTCCTTGTAAACTACTATATTAATGCATTTTTCATTGTAATTTCTATAAATCTATTCACTTGTCTTAAATATTTGGTAATCCAATGTTGTGATTTTATTTAGTAAACTAGACTTGTTTTGCCCATAAAAGAAAGGAATTCTATATCTTTAGAGACATTTTTTTACATATATATTTTATTCACATGACAAAATTTCAAGGAATTTTTATAGGAGAATTTTAAAATAATATATCACAATTTGTGTAAAATCACACATATGTAATATGTTTGTATAAAAATTACTCAAATATATGAAATAAGGTGAGTCATGTTTAACCTGTTTAATATGTTGAGAAGGAAAGTAGATTAGTGACATGTACATGAAGTAAGGATGCAAATTTTCTCTACATTGGATGCTCAAGAACGTTTTTGTTGAAATAGATGACTGATTACATAGTTTTGCTTGTTCAAATTTCTGTAATTATATATTAATATTCTCACAATTTCAACACAAGAAGTCCCTTTCAAAGACTCTTAATTTTTAGGCATGGAGAATGGTGTTTGACAATTCATTACATGCACAATAGGTACTAAATAACTCCTTCACACTTTTTTCCATTGAATTTTAACATGAGGACTTGTGTGAATTCTTATACCCATGTACTAATGTATTTGTAAATCAAGATCAACACAATTTCAAATCATTTATATAGTTGACTACAATATTGCAATAACTCATTTTCTCATATGTTATGTATGTTTCATTTACATTTTTATAGTTTTTATTTTATGAATGTTTGATTTTCTATTGAACTAATTCAAATATATTAATATTCATTATTTTTAGGATGGGTGATGAATTGGGTTTGGTGTAAAGGATAGTAGTGGTCATTCACATTTTGATATTAATTGATCCATTTTATTTATTTTGACCTATCCCAACATATATATACTTGGAAATTGGGCAATCTCCCAACATATATTCTTTGCGAATCTTTGAAACCCTATTGGAATGGAAAAGATGCTAAATTTATGCGCATTAATTTATGTCCGAGTAGTAGAGAAAAGATCGATGGAATGGTGGGAAATCATAATATGGGAAGATAGAACATGAAAGTTAGGCTCAAAAATATCTTTATACCATGTCGGTAAGTAAATGTTATTATTCATTTTTTTATTAATTAAATTTCCACTTACTTCTAAGTCCAATAATAGCGATGGTTAAATGAATGGATAATATTAGCTGGATAACTTTTGGTTAACCGTTGTTGCAGTTGGAGACAATCCTAGTGGTATAAGAAGCTTAGCGAAGAACAACAACTATGAGTCTGAGGTGTAAGAAGAGCAACAAAGAAGAGCAGCCAAGAGCCCGAGGTATAAAAAAGAGTCATTTTAATGTCAAGGAAAACACTAAAATATCTATATGATTAAGCATACAATCAAAGAGGTATTTTTAAATTTGTAACCATACAATTAAAGATGTGTTTTTAAATTTGTAAGCATACAATAAATTTGTATGGATGAAGTTCAATTGTTTTTTATTGTTTTAAATTTTGTAAATTTAATAATTAAATATTTATTTTTAGAGAGAATTACCTTAAAAGATTTCACATATATCAGCTTAGTTATGTTAGAATTATTTAAAAATATATAATTTTATGTATATTTTAGATAAATATTAAATAATTCATATTATTTTAAAATTTAAGTTTTAAAAAATAAAAATAAAATTTTATTTTTTTAAATATTTTAAATAGTGGTTTAATGATTGAGATAATGTGTTATTATGTTTGAGATTAGTATTTAAATTTTAATTAATATAAGATCTTAAAAATTAAAGCATTGATTGTATTTTATATACTTTGTTCAAATTATTATAACAATTTAGTTTGATATAACTATGTTTTTATATTTGGCATTAAATAAATCTAATTTGTTGGAAAAAAAAATTATGCAGAAAGACTTCTCCATACCACTTCTTTTTTCTTTTTTATTTATACCATTTTTTAGGTGTTTTATTTTCTTTTTGGTAAAACTGTCTAGAAACTACTATATTAATGTATTTTTCATTGTAATTTATGTAAATCTATTCACTTGTCTTACATATTTGGTCATCTAATGTTGTGAAATTTATTTAGTAGACTAGACTTGTTATGTGTTAGGGATCTAACATCCCTAACTCCTAAGGTAGGTAGAATAATATATTTTCCATGTAATAAACATTGACATTAAAGAGGCCTAGTAATACAAAAGAATAAGTCAATTGTAAGAAGACCTAATAGAAGCTTCCACTTCTAGAAATATCTTCCTCTAGATTGATCTTTTGGTAGATGGATTTAGTATAAATAGGAGTCGAGGGCATGAGAAGTTTTTTTCTTGAGAATTATTGTAATAGAGTGTTGTTTTGCTGGAGGTTGCCCCCTCGAAGAGGCAAGTGAACATTGTTTCCTATCAACAAAGGTATTATTTTGGTGATGTGGTTTCATATATTATGTTGTTCTGCTGTTATTATCTGCAGTATTTATGTTTTCTTCTATTATAATAGATCTGGTACCTTACAAGTGGTATCATAGAACTTTTCTTCGCAATCTGAGTTAAAGTTTTTTCAAGGTAGAGACATGTTTCAATGTCTTAAAACTAAAGATATCTGTTGTTCAACGCATAAATCCACGATTGGGGAAGCATACACACATGAACTACAAGTGGTTCTTAAGTGCACATTGTTGGCCACCCTTGTAACCCTTGTTGGTACCCCTTCGAGTGGTAGCGCATCAAACAATACTTGTATATGGATTGGCCTAGATCTCTTGAAGCCCTCCATAGATAAATCGATTAGCCGCTTGATTGCTATAGTGTCATCGAGAACAACATTCAGGAAGATACTCTTTAGTACTTGGGTAATCGGGTAGTACAACTCAGGGTACAATATAGCCTCCTTAGTTGGTGCCCTAAGATATTTTGTCAAGTACTATTGTTCGACCTTGCATGTATATCAGAGACTCATCTATAACACAGTGAAAACCCTTGTCTGTATAAACCCTCATCACCCTAACCGTGGGGAAAGAAATAGAACAAACTAAAAGGAACATACAAGCTCTATTGTCATGCAACATTGCCCCCTGCATTTGGATTGCGAAATTACTACACATTTCTTCCTGTTAAGAATTTGGACTTTTCTCCACTGCATTATTCTTCATATCGGAGTATAAATCCATAGGGGTAAAAAAAAAAGGTCTGGGGCATGCCCGCACCCTTATTTTAGACCTATCCCATTGCCTTCCTCTTGTCGTTCTGATCGCAGTCATAACTACCATTGTTCAATTTTTTGTTCTCTATGGTCCTAACCCCCTTATTTGGGACCTACCCCATTGGATTCCCCTCTTCTCCATGATCATTGTGATACCTTTCACCCATAACCCCTTTTTTGTTTGGTCCCACCAGCCTCTTCCCTATTCCCCCTGTTACCATGGCCTATACTTGTAGCCAAGAACTTGAATCCCACTTCAATACCTTGTCATCTTCTTTCTCTGAGACATAGCAAGAAGTAAGACAACTTAGTGCCAATGTTACCACATTAATGCTAACATGAATTCCACAATAGACACCAAAATGGAAACCCTGAAACATGACATCTTTGCCTAGCTTGAATCCCTTGTTTCCTTGCTCTGCGCCAAGTTGAATATTCTTGGAGACCTTACCTCATCTGATCAACCTTTGCAACTAGAAAGTGAGACTTCCTCCAATTCCCATACTTTTTATTCCCATCACTTTTAGCATGATCTACTCCTTCCTAGAGTGGATGTGAACAAATTTGATGGCTTAGATCCCATGGGCTAGGTCACCCAAATGGAAAATTACTTCTCTTTGCATGTCATTAATGATGAGATGGCCAAACTATGTTATGGTGTTCTCCATTTGGATCATGAACGATGGAAATGGTGGCAATGGTGTAAAAAGACACGCCAAGGGTATGTGGCTTGGAAATATTTTTTTGCAGAGCTCTATGACTGCTTTGACACCGACACCCATCATTTAGGCCCTTTCAACCAAATTGAAACAAACCGGCCCAGTGGAATATTTTATAGTTTCCTTTAAGCAATTAGCTTTTAGAACAGAGGGCATGATAGATGATTTTTTTGGGGAATTATTTATCAATGACCTCAAGGATGAAATATGTGCCCATGTCCTCATGGATTTCCCCCAAATTTGGTTGGAAGCTACAAAATGGGCCAAGAAAGCCTAACAAGTTGTCTCCTCCCAAACCTGAAAAAAACCCTATATTCCTCACGCTAAATCCCCCCTTCTTGCCACTCTTGCCACTCCCCTCAAGATCGAAAAATTGACTCGGGATGAAATGGTTGAATGCCAACTTAAGGGTCTTTTTTATAATTGTGATGACAAGTGTTTTTTGGGGAACGAGTGTAAGTGACAAAATATTTTTATGGCTATGTCTGAGGATGTTTCTAAAGAAGAGGAAGATGTGTCTCATGTACCTGAGCTACCAGCACTAGAGGATCTTGCTCCACCCTCTAATCCATCGTCAGTTGAACCACTTATTTCTCTCAATGCACTAACAAGTTTCTTTTCTCCCCAAACCATCAAATTAATTGGCTACATTAAGAACTGGAAAGTCATCATTTTAGTTGACAGTGGAAGCACCCATAATTTTATTCATCGCGAAACTGCCCAAGAATTGAATTTCTATATCCCTCTAGTTAATAATTTCCAAATCATGATTGCCAATGTTGGTTCCATGAAATGTGGAGGGCGTTGTGAAAATGTGCACCTCTAAATTGGTCAATATCACCTAAAATTTCATGTGTTTTCTATTGACATGGGTGGTTGTGATATTGTACTTGGTGAATAATGGTTACACACTCTAGGACCTATCACCATGGATTTCCATAAATTAACCATGCAATTCTAGCAAGAGGGACACCAACACTAGTTCCAAGGCATCACAAAAACGTCACCAATATCATCAGTTTCCACCGAATGGAAAATCTCCTTAGAAAAGGTCATTCTAGCATTATTTCCCAACTTCATGCCATTCATGTGGTTGAGACACCCTCTGTACATATCGACCTCAAATATATCCTCTCCCAAAACCACATTGTAATTCAAACTCCCTAGGGACTTCCACCTTATCATGGTGTCCATGATGATTCCATTCCTCTTGTTTCAGGAAGTCTTCCTCCAAATGTTCTCCCTTATCATCATCCCTTTGCCCAAAAGAATGAAATTGAGAAGATTTTCCAAGAATTTCTAGGAGTCGGTGTCATCCGTCCCAGTACCAATCCTTAATCTTCTCCAGTAGTCATTGTACTCAAGAAAGAAGGGACTTGATGCATATGTCCTGATTTTCGAGCTCTCAAAAAAGTCACCATCAAAGACAAATTTCCCATTCCTATCATTGATGACCTTTTGGATGAATTAAGTGTTGCTCAATATTTTACTAAACTTTCTCTTTGCTTTGACTACCACTAGATTAATATGAAAGAAGGAGACATTCCCAAGGTTGGATTCATAACTCATGAGGGTCACTATGAGTTTTTGGTTATGCCATTTGGCCTCTGTGATGCTTCCTCCACTTTTCAAAGTTTCATGAATCATGTCTTCTGTCCTTTCCTCTATTATTTTGTCTTGGTTTTATTTGATGACATTATCATCTATAGAAAAACTTGGCAAGCCCATCTCACCCATGTGGATCAAGTCCTCCAGCTACTATCTCAACACAAACATTTTCTTAAGCAGTCTAAATGTGCCTTTGGAGCCTCTGAAGTTGAGTACCTGTGACATATTTTCGGCAAGGATGGTGTTTGGGTAGATCCAAAGAAAATTGAAGCTATGTAGGATTGGTCGCGTCCGAGAACTCTTAAAATTATACGTGGCTTCTTGGGTTTGACAGACTATTATTGCAAGTTTGTTAAGAATTAAGGAAACATTGCAACTCCTAAAAGAATTCTTTCAGTTGGACTCCAACAACCTACCATGACTTCCAAGCTCTGAAAGAGACTATGTGCACTACTCTAGTTTTTGCTATCCATGACTTCAACAAGACCTTTTTACTGGAATGTGATGCCTCAGGGAAAGGAATTGGTGTTGTTCTCATGCAAGATGGTAGACCTTGGCTTTCACCAACAAACAATTTTCCAAGCGCCATTTGGGCCAGTCCACCTATGAAAAGGAAATGTTGGCTATTCTTCATGTTGTGGATATTTGGCGTCCTTATCTCTTGGGGAAACGCTTCCAAATTAGAATTGATCACCAAATCCTTAAGTATTTTTCAGAACAAATAATTTCTTCCCCGAAGAAACAAAAATGGGTAACCAAGATGTTTGGCTATGATTATGAGATCATTTAAAAAAAAGGAAAATAAAATGTGGTGGTTGATGCCCTTTCCAGAAAATATGAAGAAGACATGTCTCTTTTTTCCCTCTCATTAATTTTCATAGATTGGCTTCAGGCGGTTCACTAGGAATGGTTGTAAGAACCCAAACTTTTAAGACTGATCCACACACTACAATAGGATCCTCAAGTCTCTCCAGGGATGATTTTAGGTGCTAAATTTCACTCATGGGCTAATTTTCCATGGTTTTTCCCAAAAAAAGATTTGTTATTCTAAAAATGATTCGCCCAAATTCTATAGGATAAAATTATTTTACCTTAAAAATCGCCAAAATTTTATACAAATTATATAAAATCCTTAGAAATTTGAATATTTTTACAAAAATATCGCCAAACATTTATAGTTGTCATATGAAGGATTAGTAAGACTCGCCAAGGTTTCTACATTTTAAAATAATTTCCATCCTTAAAATCACCCCTGAGTCTCTCTAGGGTACTCATGGCACCAAGATGAGCTTCATTATAAATGTCATGTGTATTTAAGCAAATAATCAAACCTTAAATCCACCTTCCTCTTTTAGTTTCATTCTTCACCTACATCTAGGCATTCTAGTTTTACAAAAACATATGAAAGAGTCAAACGTTATTTTTTCTGGGATGGTATGAAACATGAAATTCACACCTTTGTGACTAAATGTGATACATGTCAACACAATAAGGGAGAGATAGTGAAAGCACTAGGTACACTCCAACTAGTTCCGAGCCCACCTACTATTTGGACATATATTTCTATGGACTTCATTGTTGGCTTAACTAAATCAGACAATAAGTCATTCATCACGGTAGTGGTGGATCGACTTTACAAATATTCTCATTTCTGTGCTCTTCAACACCCATTCTCTACCTCCAAACTAGCTCAAATTTTTATGGATAATAACTTCAAACTCCATGGAATTTCTCAATCTATTGTGTCTGATCGTGATCCCACTTTCACCAGCACTTTCTAGCAAGAATTATTATGACTAGGAAACCCAATTACACCTTAGCACAACATATCATTCCTTAGACTGATGGACTAAAGTAGTCAACAAGTGTTTGGAAACCTATTTGAGGTGGTTTTTATCTAACAGACAAAATTAGTGGGTTCAATGGTTACCCCTAGTTGAATGGTGGTACAATAATTCTTACCACACCACCATTCACATGATGCCCTTTGAAGAAGTTTATGGACAACAAACACCTTTATTTGTATCATACATTCTCGATGTCTCCAAGGTTCAAAAATTGGATCATAGTCTTATAGTTTGCACGACCATCCTCCATACTCTCAAAGAAAATTTGGTCATGGCTCAGAATCACATGAAACAATAAGCAGATAAGGGTTGTTCTGAACGTGAATTTGTTGAAGGGGACCACGTGTTTCTTCGTTTGAAACCTTATAAGTAGAATTCAATTAAATACCAACACTGTCAAAAAATTGCCCCCAAATTCTATGGTCCATATCATTTTCTCAAGATATTGGGGTCCATGGCCTACCAGTTAGAGTTGCCCAGTCACTCTAAGCTCCACCCTATTTTTCATGTTTCCTGCTTAAATAAAGTGATCAGAACTAAGTTCCATGATTAGAACAGTCTACCTGACTTGGATGAACAGGGTTGCATTTGGTTATATCCCCAAGAAGTTATGGACCAGCGTGAGTGTCATCTCCGCCAGCACACTATCAAGGAATTTATAGTTCAGTGGAAGGACACATAGCCAGCAGATGCTACCTGGGAGTCAACCACCATTCTGCAACAATTTCTCCATCTCCGGTCATGAGGACAAGGTTGTTTTTAAGGGGGAGGGCATGTTAGGGACCTGACCTCCCTAACCCCTCATGTAAGTAGAATAATATATTTTCCATGTAATAAAGGATGATATTAATAAGTCCTAGTAATAAGGAAGAATAAGTCAAATGTAAGAAGACCTAATAGAATCTTTCGCTTCTAGAAAGATATTCCTCTAGATTTTTATTTTGGTAGATGGATTTAGTATAAATAAAATTCGAGGGCATGAAAAGATTTTTTATTGAGAATTATTGTAATGGAGCGTTGCTATGATGGATGTTTCCCCCTCAAGGAGGCAAGTTATCATTGTTTCTTATCAATAAAGGTATTATTTTGGTGTCGTGGTTTCATATATTGTGTTGTTTCATTGTTATTTTCCGCAGTATTTATGTTTTATGCTATTATAATAGATCCGGTACCTTACATTATGCCCATAAAAGAAAAAAATTCTATATCTTAACATATCATATTTCCTGCTATTATAACATATCATATTTCCTATAAAATCACACCTATCTAATATGTTTGTATATAAATTAGTCAAATATATGAAATAAGGTGAGTCATGTTTAACCTATTAATATGTTGAGAGGGAAAGTAGGCTTTATTTTTCCTCTTACAAAGTGGATCTCCATTGCATTGTCCCATTTTCATATTCTTTGAAGGATATTAGTGGAATGCACATGAAGCAAGGATGTTGATTTACCCTACATTGGACACTCAAAAACTTTTTTGTTGAAATCGATGATTGATTACATAGTTTTACTTGTTCAAATTTTCATAATTATATACCAATATTCTCACATTGTCACATAAGAAGGACATTTCAAGGATTCAAGATTTTTAGGCATGGAGAATGGTGTTTAACAATTCATAACATGCATCGTAGGTACTAAATATCTCCATTCACGATTTTTTCAATTGAATCTTACCGTAAGGACTTGTGTGGATTGTGAACTCTTATACCCATGTGCTACTACATTTGTAAATGACTATGAATACAATTTCAAAGTATTTCTGAATTTGATTGCAATATGACAATAACCCATTTTCTCATATGTTATGTATGTTTCATTTACATTTTTATAGTTCTTATTTCATGAATGTTTGATTTCATATCGAACTAATTCAAATTTATCGATATTTCTTATTTATAGGATGGGTGATGAATTGGGTTTGGTGTAAAGGATAATAGTGGCCATTCACATTTTGGTATTAATCAACCCATTTCATTTTCTGACCTTTATATACATGGAAATTGGGAAAACTTGGATGTCGACAATCTAGTTGTTTGAGTTGAATGTAGATTGTCTTTTCAAAGTGGGTTGTTTCATCTCCAGTGAATGTGTTTTACATCATTATTGTGTTCCTTGCAGTCTAATTAATTATGAAGTTCACATAAAAATAATTTTCTTAAGAGTTAGATTTCTTGGTTTGATTTTAATCTAGTAAAGCTTTGGGCTCAAACAAAATTCTTTTCTTATTAGGCATCCATGCTCTCACTATGGCTTGGAATCTCCACAGGAGATGCAACTCTTATATCATCACAGTTCATTTTCTTATGATTTTTCTCATACTAGTGTTTATAACCTTAAACATCCTCTAGTCTCCAAATCACCACTACCTTGGGGATTGAATGACAAAATCTCATTATTTAACCTATTCATGGCCCAAAGAAAAGGAAATACTTAATTATACAAATACACCTTTTTAGTTAAAGATTGAAAAATAATTGTAACATGTTATGGCCTTCGAAAACTCAAGATAAGTTTTATTCTCGGTTTAACCAAAGGAAACCTTGGCAAGATACCTTTTGTATTTTCTTAGGAATCTGGGTTACTTTGTTGGGTGTATATATAGCTTACCAAGAACTCATGGAATTAGGTCCATCTTCTAAACAACGAAGCTATGAAAAAATGGCGTGGTTATGTATGAAACGAATTAGCTTTTATTAACGTAAAATCACGATGGGGAATTTTTCAACCTAACACCCTTTGTTAAATGTATGGTTAAATATAGTTTTTGGGTTTTGAAACATTATGTGTTTCATCATTTTAGTGCACTAAGGACAAAAATGTGATTTATTGTTGTGTCAAAATAATTTTTTTCCAATATCATCTATAATTTTCATTAATCTACACAACATATGTTTGCATATAGAGAAGTGAGGTGCTATATAACCTAGGGTGGGGCGTATCTTTTGTGTGGTAATTCTAATTAATCAAATGAAAAAAATAAATATTTGACCATTTATTTCTTACCATGATGTTAAAAAATGGACATAATATTCATATAACTACCATAAATGCATATTTATAGATCTATTTTAACCCCAAATATATTAAGGGTCAACAGGTTTGTCCCTTATATTTTTCCAATCCATCTTGGTGCTTCATATTTCTTGGATTAACAAGGATTTATGCTAGTTATGATCACCTGATTTGAGGTTTGGTTTTAGGTGTTCAATTCTTTTCATTTTACATTCCTTTGAGTGGATCTGCTTCAAGCACATATATAGGGAACTCAATTTGAAAGTTGTCGAAATCTCAAAGGAAGACTTATTTCTCTCCAATGGGCCCTTTGGGTTTTGTTATCCCCCACTTTCATGGATAACTAGGAGATCATGTCTCGAGGCCCATAGGTCCTAGACATGGGGTATCGAGAGCGGGATTGACCTGAGAATGGCCTTGGAGGGCCCACCTTTTCTTCTTCTATCATCTTTATCTCGACAGCAACAATAGCATCCATCACCATCAACTTGGTCTTGTATCAGAAACGATTCTTGCTCCATGAGGTAATTAGTCCAGGTATCATGGTATGTGTCACTTTTGATCATTAAAACCTTTAAATATATGAATTTGATTCCTTTTATTTCTAACGACTTCTTGGATCTTACATTTTCCCACTTGACCATGTTTGGGGGGATTGACAGGGTGCCATAGCAAGCCTGTGCCTGTAGGTTTTGGTTTGCCACTGGGGGGATTTCTGAAAAGCCATCATCTGCTCCCATCATAGCACCACTTTTTCATCTTGCTCCCCGCTCACCTATCCCATTCCCCTGGTCTGGGCATTGGGTTGACCTATTTTCAGGATTGCACCTTATCTCGTGGGAAGAAGGGGCTAAAGGCCCAGAAGGTAAAAGTAAGCTGGTAAAAGATAAAATCCTAAGAATAAAACCTCAAGATGATTCACCCAGGGATCCCCGAGAAAGAAATAAAAGGCTTCTTAACAAGAAACAAGAGGGACCCAGAAAAATAATAAAACAAGACCTAGTCAGAGGATAGGAGGTCTCATCATGAGCCAACCTATTAGGTCCATGGGTACCTAATAGTATGACATTGCCACTAGCTGGTTACCATGCCAGGGAAATGACTCTCGGTTGCATGGCCAAGGGAAAGGGGGTCTCATCACGAGCCAACCTTCTCATCTCTGTGAAAGTGCTTGTGGGTAACGCTATCAGCTCTGGTCACCATGCCAAGGTAGTGTCCCCTTATTAGCTCTTGAACATAAGAGCAAATAAAAGAATAAAAAGAATAAAGGAAAGAATGGGCTTGAAAAAAATGCATCCATGATAG
>JASDQU010500986.1:0-11747 GCA_032191745.1 Picea mariana | reverse complement strand
ATGCATCCATGATAGGGATAGATCACCTTATACAAAGGCACCCACAGGTAACATCTTTGCATCCTTGACCATCATTGCACCCACATGCTTGGACATCCCCTGACCACATCACCCACTTACATGGCTTGGATGAGGCCTCTTCCAGGAACATTCCTTTTCCAGTGGACACTAGCCCAATAAGACCCCTTGTCCTTTTCTCTAGACTTGTATTGCAGGCTTGTGTAATGTCTTTGAGTTGTTAATTGATGTATTAGGGATTTTATGCATGTGTTTGATAATATTAATGATGAAATGTGATCGACATTGCTATGATCCCTGTGACTGATGAGCCCATGGAGGGCATAGCCTTTGATGTGCAGGACCATACCTGATGGACAGGTACCATTTGGACCAGTACACATGGGGAGATGATCAGTTCGAACCTCCATGGGGCTGAAGAGCCCACTAGATGGATGCTGAGACCCCATCAGGGGACAGAGACAGGGCATAGGTTGATCATAGACTTTGCACTGGAGAAGAATAGGACGTTCCACCAGAGGCACCCCGACACAACTGAACCTAGGGGGATTGACCCATTTTCAGTGGGACGTTGGATCTAGATGGCCTAGGACATCACCGGGAGGCTTATGATGTCATCATGAGCATGTTGGCAGATGGACAGGGCAGTTGACACATGTGGCATCTTGGAGGAGCCCAAAGAGGGCTAACATTTTTCTTTAGGAGGCTACATTTTCCCTAATAGGGGCTAACGTCACCCTAGAAAGGGGTGACATCTTACCTTTTTTCTTAATTAGGGTTTAGTTTGACAATTTAATGTAAAAAAATATTGTTGTGATATTATGGCCTTGTTGACATTTTTATGACCTAAAAAGTAAATTAGGTCATTGATACAGTATATATTGAGGGTTTTCACTCTTATTTTATCATCATAACTTACTCACTCATTAGTGAGGTCTGAAATTGGCACCCTCTCTTGGGTATTTGGATGATTACGTGATGTGCATTTGTTGAAGGAAGTGAATTTTGGCATTTATGGTGTTTCTCTTGAAGGAAGGTGTTACAACTAGGGTTTGCATGGTTATTTCTTGGTGAATTGTAAGTATTTTTCTGCAAAACTTCTTGAATGAATGGTTGTAGTTTAATTTCTTGCATGTATTTATGATTTTTCTAAATCAAAACCCTAGGTGACAAGCACACAAGTAGGTCCTTGTCTCATGTCCCCTTATAGAGAAACTTCCAGCCATTGAAGAAGGAAGAAAGAGCCTAGCCGTAGCTACACTCCTATTTCTTCTTCCTCTTTGCTAGCCGTGCCAATTGAAATCCAAGAAGAGTGAGACCTCCCTGGCCTAGGTTTACTACACTAGGGCCATACTCTTTATAGGGCTTGTTGAAAGGCCTTGCTGTAGCAACACCTCACCTCATCAAACCCTCTTGTTTTAGTTATATTTTTATTCTTGAGCTAGTTGTTTTTCCAGGAAGGAGGAGAGAGCACGAGGCCTTGCTTTAACAACACTAGAGTGATCCTCTCTCCCCTAGGGTTTTGATTTTGAGGCCTTGCCTTTGCAACACCTCAAAAATATTCCCTCCAGTCCTTGAAATCTTGCATCCTTCAACCTTTGCGTCCTTCACTTATGACTCCATTAAACCCTAAGACACTGATATGAAAGTCCTCTAACGTTGAAGTGAAACTGATCAAACAACTCTCTAAATTCTTCAAAATTCAAACCCTAACCTACTAACCCTAAGTTGTTGACATCATCATTGGATATTTCATCTTTATTACAGCAACGTTTTACTTTATGAGAAATTGAATGGTGTTTTAAAGCATTTATTAAATGAAGTGTTGATTTGTTACATTGAATGCCACATCGTTCCAATATTTAATGGTGAAGTGTTATATTTTTCATTTGCTATTGAAAAACATTGACTTCATCAACATTTATTGCTAATTCCTTATATATATTTATCAGATAGTCTTATGAAGTACTAACCCATTGAAATATAGCTTGCATATATCTGTTTGTTGTTGTCTTGTTCTAGACAGGTGTTCTTCATTGGGGATTTAATTTATTATTGGTTGTTTAGCTGAGACTTTCTGTTTGGGTGGTGACTTGTGAAGAGGGAAAACCTTATCTTGGTCTTATTAGCCTTTTGCCTCTTCAAAACCACAGGTCACCAGGGACGTCTCCCTTGGGCCCAACCTCCCTAAAGAGAAAGAATCTCCCCATCGTGGTGACATTGGGTGGGATAGGTTCTTGTTATGCCAGTTTGGCCTTCAATCTTATAGCCTTTTTCCTAGCTACAAACTGTGCGATAACATTTTGGCACCATTGACAGGGAAAATTGAGTCAAACCTTCCTCAGACGACAGTATTTGGTAAGCCTTGCCTCTAGAATATTTATCTTACAAGCTTACCTGGCAACTCCACTAGGGTGTTTTCCCTTTTCTTTGATAGTTTCTTGCAAATTATATGGCGACTCCATTGATCTTTTCTAGGGTGCCACTTTACTCTCAAATCTGTGATATTTCCAAGTTATGGGATCATGGCACATTGGGAACAAATGTATCCAACTATTGATTTCAAAAGTTTTCGAGGATACTCAAATTGCTTTGATGCAAAATGGCTAAACAACTCTCCAAGATTGTTGGGTCTCCCAACTCCTCACATCGTGAATTTTTTTGACTATATGAGCAAGACAAAATTGGGAGGAGAGGATGCTATTATAAAATTATTCATACTCACTCTGCCATCCTACTTGCAAGATCGGTTTAAGAGTTGTTACGAAGAAAGGGGTATATCATCTTTCATACACCTCATCAGTAGGTTTATTGACCTTACCAAACCATGTTGCCAAACGTATGAAGATGCCCTTTATAATCTCACAATAGCCTTGGAAGACGGGGGATTCACTACTGAGATTGTGGAGATCTTAGAAATGATTATCATGTTCAACATCAAGAACCCTTTAATGTGAAAGAAGAGATTCATGAAGAACGTTGTCAACCCCTTGAAAAGGAGAAGGATTTTTCCCATGATTTAATAGAGTGTAGTGAAGATATGACTAAAGAAGTGAATTATGAGGATGAAGCACCAGTAACCGCTCCTCAACCTGAAGAAGCCCTCCAAGATCCTATCCCTCCTGCACAAGATGAAGAGAATGAGGTAAGTCATTTTTCTTTCCAGTTTTTTGATGATGCCTTGTTCTATGACTCAGAAAGTGAAGAGGAAATGGAAACCTTGGACAAGATTGATCCTCTATGTCTCAAGACTGAAAATGTAGAGGCAGATCTTCCACTTGATGAAGTTATCCAGACACTTGAAGCTCCTACACATGAAGGATTAAAGAAGGTGAGTTATTTCCCTTTCCAATTTTTCAATGATTCTTTATCTTATGATGTAGAGAGCAAAGAAGTATCAGATGTTTTAGCCCCTTCATGTTAGGATGAAGATGATGAATTTGTTGATAATTTTGATGAATTCATACATGTTCAAAAATGTAGATGGGATATGATTGGATATGATGGTGATCCCATGTGCGACATTGATGGTCTTTTCCAAAAGTTGCCTTTGCATTTATCACATGGAGTTACTAATAATTTTGACATCTGGCAACAAGAACCTGACCTAATTCGGACACCCAAGGATGACCTAATGCTATGCTCTCTGAATAATTTTTGTTCATACCTTGAGGACTTTGTTGACTATCCATCTGAGCACTTAGATTTATCCTATGAAGAAAGCTATCAACCTTCCTTCTGCTTGGATCTTGATAAGAGATAAGAGGTTACTTCTATGAAACTGGATACTTGTGATAAGGTTTTCTACCTCCCTTTGATTACTTTACCTTGCTATCTCACTAAAGGTATGGTTTGGAAACATATCCCTTATCCCAAGTCTCCTATAAGACAAAACCTCATTTTGGATTTTAGGGGAAAGTTGAGTACCTCAAGAAGAAGCTTATTTTCACAGTATTCTAGCTTCCCCTTAAGGGATTGTCAGTCATCCTTTCATCTCTTGCTAAAACCTTCTCAGGCCTTAAGTAGTGAAGACGTCCAAGGTAGCAAGCATTTAGATTCCTCGAGTCAGTCTCTCAAACCTTTGACTTTTCACGATCCATTCCTGAGATGGATTGAGCACTCTGCTGAGAGTATGTATTGGGAACACTTTTTCCCTCCCATCCGCCTCCATGAGATAGACCTTATAGCTTCCATAGATACAATGCATTTTCTAACTCATGGAATTTTTGTGCTTGATTTATCACTATTTTGGTTTATGATGAAGCACAAAGGCAGGTATCATGGGATGTTGCTGGATTGGCTTCATTGGTTGTTTCACTACATCCAACATTCCAACCAACAGGTAATTATAGGTAAGAAGTTTATTTTCACATTCTTACTTATTGATTTCTTTATTTTAGTATATATATCTATGTATGCTGGGGTGGCATTACCACCCCAATTTTGTTACTGATACTTCTATTCAGATCGAGCAGGTCTGCAGTTTGTGTCAGATATGTTGAGGTTTTCATGCACTCTACAGTGAGCACATGTCCCCGAGTTGGAGCCAGATGTTATCCCCCACTTTCAGGGATAACTAGGAGATCATGTCTCGAGGCCCATAGGTCCTAGACATGGAGTACCGAGAGCAGGATTGACCTGAGCATGGCCCTGGAGGGCCCACTTTTTATTCTTCTATCATCTTTATCTCGACAAAAATAGTAGCATCCATCACCATCAGCTTGGTCCTATATCAAAAATGTTTCTTGCTCCCTGAGTTAATTAGTCCAAGTATCATGGTATGTGTCACTTTTGATCATTAAAACCTTTAAATATATGCATCTGATTCCTTTTATTTCTAATGAATGCTTGGATCTTACATTTTCCCACTTGTCCATGTTTGGGGGGATTGATAAGGTGCCCTAGCAAGCCTGTTTCTGTAGGTTTTGGTTTGCCACTGGGGGGATTCCTGAAAATCCATCATCCACTCCCATCATAGCACCACTTTGTCATCTTGATCCCCACTCACCTATCCCATTCCCCTGGTTCGGGCATTGGGTTGACCTATTTTTAGGATTGCACCTTATCTCGTGGGAAGAAGGGGCTAAAGGCCCAGAAGGTAAAAGTAATATGGTAAAAGATAAAAGCCTAAGAATAAAACCTCGAGATGCTTCACCCAGGGATCCCTAAGAAAGCAATAAAAGGCTTCTCAACAAGAAACAAGAGGGACACGGAAAAATAATAAAACAAGACCTAGTTAGAGGATAGGGGGTCAAATCAAGAGCCAACCTATTAGGTCCATGGGTACCTAGCAGTATGACATTACCACCAGCTAGTTACCATGGAAGGGAAATGAATCTTGGTTGCATGGCCAAGGGAAAGGGGGTCTCATCACGAGCCAACCTTCTCATCTCTGTGAAAGTGGTTGTGGGTAACGTTGTTAGCTCTGGTCACCATGCCAAGGCAGTGTCCCCTAATTAGCTCTTGAACAAAAAAGCAAATAAAATAATAAAAAGAATAAAAAGAATAAAGGCAAGAATGGGCTTGGAAAAAATGCATCCATGACAGGGNCCAGTGGACACTATCCAAATAGGACCCCTTATCCTTTTCTCCAGAGTTGTATTGTAGGCTTGTGTAACATCTTTGAGCTGTTAACTGATGTATTAGGGATTTTATACATGTGTTAGATAATATTAATGATGAAATGTGATTGACATTTCTATGATCCCTATGACTGATAAGCCCATGGAGGGTGTAGCCTTTGATGTGTAGGACCATACCTGATGGACAGTTACCATTTGGAATGGTACACATGGGGAGATGATCAGTTCGGACCTCCATGGGGTTGAAGAGCCTACCAGATGGATGCTGAGACACCATCAGGGGGAAAATATAGGGCAAAGGTTGATCAGAGACTTTGCATCGGAGAAGAAGAGGGCATTCCACTAGAGGCACCCTGAAACAACTAAACCTAGGGGAATTGACCCATTTTCAGTGGGACGTTGGCTCTAGATGGCCTAGGACATCACCAGGAGGCTTATGATGTCATCATGAGAATGTTGGCAGATGGACATGGCAGTTGGCACGTGTGGCATCTTGGAGGAGCCCAAATAGGGCTAACATTTTTCTTCAGGAGGCTACATTTGCCCTAATAGGGGGTAACGTCACCCTAGAAAGGGGTGACATCTTACCTTTTTTCTTGATTAGGGTTTAGTTTGAAAATTTAATGTAAAAACAATATTGTTTTGATATTATGGCCTTGTCATCCTTTTTATGACCTAAAAAGTAAATTAGGTCATTGATATAGTATATATTGAGGGTTTTCACTCTCATTTTATCATCACAACTTACTCACTCATTAGTGAGGTCTGAAATTGGCACCCTCTCTTGGGTATTTGGATGATTAAGTGATGCGCACTTGTTGAAGGAAGTGACTTTTGGCATTTATGGTGTTTTTCTTGAAGGAAGGTGTTGCAACTAGGGTTTACATGGTTATTTCTTGGTGAATTGTAAGTATTTTTCTACAAAACTTCTTGAATGAATGGTTGTAGTTTAATTTCTTGCATGTATTTATGATTTTGCTGAACCAAAACCCTAGGTGACAAGCACACAAGTAGGTCCTTGTATCATGTCCCCTTATAGAGAAACTTTCAGCCACTGAAGAAGGAAGAAAGATCCTAACCGTAGCTACACTCTTATTTCTTCTTCCTCTTTGCTAGCTGTGTCAATTGAAAGCCAAGAAGAGTGAGACATCCCTGGCCTAGGTATACTACACTAGGGCCATACTCTTTCTAGGGTTTGTTGAAAGGCCTTGTTGTAGCAACACCTCACCTCATCAAACCCTCTTGTTTTGGTTATATTTTTATTCTTGACCTAGCCATTTTGTCGGGAAGGAGGAGAGAGCACGAGGCCTTGCTTTAACAACACCAGAGTGAGCCTCTCTCCCCTAGGGTTTTGATTTTGAGGCCTTGCCTTTGCAACACCTCAAAACTCTTCCCTCCAGTCCTTGAAATCTTGCATCCTTCAACCTTTGTGTCCTTCACTTATGACTCCATTAAACCCTAAGGCACTGATCTGAAAGTCCTCTAACGTTGAAGTGAAGCTGATCAAAGAACTCTCTAAATTATTCGAACCTCAAACCCTAACCTAATAACCCTAAGTTGTTGATGTCATCATTGTATATTTCATATTTATTGCAGCAATGTTTTACTTTATGAGCAATTGAATGGTGGTTTAAAGAATTTATTAAATGAAGTGTTGATTGGTTACATTGAATGCCACATCGTTCAAATATTTATTGGTGAAGTGTTATATTTTTCATTTGCTATTGATAAACATTGACTTCATCAACATTTATTGCTAATTGCTTATATATATTTACCAGATAGTCTTATGAAGTACTAATCCATTGAAATATAGCTTGCATATATATGTTTGTTGTTGTCTTGTTCTAGGCAGGTGTTCTTCATTGGGGATTTACTTTATTATTGGTTGTTTAGCCGAGACTTTCTGTTTGGGTGGTGACTTGTGAAGGGGGAAAACCTTATCTTGGTCTTATTAGCCTTTTACCCCTTCAAAACCACAAGTCGTTGGGGACGTCTCCCCTGGGCCTAACCTCCCTAAAGAGAAAGAACCTCCCCATCATGGTGACATTGGGTGGGATAGGTTCCTGTTACGCTAGTTTGGCCTTCAATCTTATAGCCTTTTTCCTAGCTACAAACTATGTGATAACAGGTTCTATGAATATGTTGAGGGAGAGGAGACAATGGCAATGGAATTTCAACCCTAGTAATGTGTTAGTAAAGTGGATGCAATTCTCAGAGGTTTTAATTCTATTTTCTCATTGTAAAGGAAGAAAAGGAGTAAGGGGGAATTTTTGAAAAGGTCAAAAAGGTAGAAATAGTTGTTTTTGGTATAGACATTTTTTGGACATAATGTTGAAGGGATCTTTTAGAGCCCTGATAAGTCTCTCTACGAGACTATAACATGTATATTCAAATCTCATGAATATAATATTTTTTTTCTATGGGAAAAAAATCTCAATTGTAATATAAGTTATTATACCTAATTTATTGACAAATTTTTTTTTATGCAGAAAGACTTCTCCTATAACACTTGTTTTGAGCTTTTTTATTTTTATTTATACCACTTTTTTTGAGATTTTTTCCCCTTTGATCAAATTCCTCGTAAACTACTATATTGGTGTATTTTTCATTGTGATTTCTATAGATCTATTCACTTGTCTTAAATATTTGGTAATTTGATGTTGTGAAGTTTATTTAGTAGACTACACTTGTTATGCCCATAAAAGAAAGGAATTATATATCTTCAAAGATATTTTTTTACGGATACATTTTATTCACATGACAAAAGTTTTAAGGAATTTTTATAGCAGAAGATATTTTATTTTAAAATAATATATCACATTTCGTGTAAAATCACACGTATGTAATATGTTTGTATATAAATTAGTCAAATATATGAAAGAAGGTGAGTCATGTTTAACCTATTGAATACACTGAGAAGGAAAGTATATTAGTGGCATGCACATGAAATGAGGATGCTTATTTACCCTATATTGGACACTCAAGAACTTTTCTGTTGAAATTGATGATTGATTACATAGTTTTACTTGTTCAAATCTTCATAATTATATAGTAATATTCTCACAATGTCACGCAAGAAGGCCCTTTGAATGACTCAAGATTTTTAGGCATGGAGAATGGTGGTTGACAATTCATAACATGCATCGTACGTACTAAATATCTCTATTCACAATTTTTTTAATTGAATCTTATCCTAAGGATTTGTGTGGATTGTGAAATCTTATACCCATGTGCTAATGTATTTGTAAATGAAGATCAATTCAATTTTAAATTATTTCTGAATTTGACTACAATATGCAAATAACCAATTTTCTCATATGTTATGTATGTTTCAATTACATTTTTATAGTTCTTATTTCATAAATGTTTGATTTCCTATTGAACTATTTCAAATATATTGATATTGCTTATTTCTAGGATGGATGATGAATTGGTTTGGTGTAAAGAACGATTGTGGCCATTCACATTTTGGTATTAATTGACCCATTTCATTTTCTAACATATCCCAACATACATATACTTGGAAATTGGGAAAACTTAGATGTCGACAATCTAGCTATTTGAGCTGAATGTAGATTGCCTTTTCGTTGTGGGTTTGTTTCATGTCTAGTGAATGTGTCTTGCATTATTCTTTTTTGCGTTACAATCTAATTAATTATGAAGTGCATATGATAGTAAATTACTTAAGAGTTGGTTTTCTTGGTTTGATTTTAATCTTGTAAAGATTGGGGCTCAAGCATAATTCCTTCCTTATTAGGCATCCATGCTCTAACTATGGCTTGGAATCTCCAGAGGAGATGCAAATCTTATATCATCATAGTTCATTTGCTTATGATTTTTCTCATACGAGTGTCTATAACCTTAAGCATCCTCTAGTCTCCAAATCACCACTACCTTGGGGATTGCAAGACAAAATCTTGTTATTTCACCTCTTCATGGCTCGAAGAAAAGAAAGTACCTAATTATACAAATACAAATTTTTAGTTAAAGATTGAAAAATACTTGTAATATGTTCTAGCCTTGGAAAACTCAAGATAAGTTTTATTTTTGGTTTGACAAAAGGAAACCTTGGCAAGATACCTTTTGTATTTTCTTAGGAATCTGGGTTACTTTGTTGGGTGTATATCTAGTTACCAAGAACTCGTGGAATTAGGTCCATCTTCTAAACAAATAAGCTATGAAAAAATAGTGTGGTTATGTTGGAAACAAATTACCTTCCATCAACTTAAAATCACGACGGGGAATCTTTCAACCTAACACAATTTGTTAAATGTATGGTTAAATATAGTTTTTGGGTTTTGAAACATTATGCATTTCGAAATTTTAATGCACTAAGAACAACAATGTGATTTAGTGTTGTGTCAAAGTACGCTTTTTCCAATATCATTTAGAATTTTCATTAAGCTACCATAACATATGTTTGCATATAGAGAAGTGAGGTGCTCTACAACCGACGGTGGGGCATATCTTTTGTGTGGTAATGTTAATTAATCAAATGAGAAAAATAAAGATTTGACCATCTATTTCTTACCATGATGTAAAAAATGGACATATTATTCATATTACTACCTTAAATTCATATTTATAGATCTATTTTAACCCCAAATATATTAAGGGTCAATAGGATTGTCCCTTATATTTTTCCAATCCCTCTTGGTGCTTAATATATCCTAGGTTAACATGGATTTATGCTAGTCATGATCACCCGATTTGAGGTTTGGTTTTAGGTTTTCGATGTTTTTCCTAAAGTATTGATGGAAACCATAACATTGTAAAGAATGTCCAAGTTGCATACTATAGTTCTTATTAGAGCACAAAATGACATAGTTGAATTTTTACCAATCATGAAAAATATTTTAATTTTGTTGATCGTGGGTTTACCCTCTTCCTTCTATTTAATCCTCTTATTCCCTTTATCTCTATTATTCTTACATTGGACATAGTCAATTTTCCTTCTTCGTATATACTTGAGTTATCGAGTTTAGAAAGAAAATCTCCTATTTCTCCAAATTGTCCCCATAACTCTACATTTAACAAACCTTTGTTTTCCACATATTCTATTCTCTTTTCCCTCCACATCAATTTCCTCCTCATTCATTTTGCATCAATGTTAAAGACTTAAGACTTAGAGAACATGATTGATGAATGCATAAAAAGATGTCAAGTGGGGACAAGTGGCATAATCACTATCTATAAAGTGATAGGGAAGAGATAACATGGTAGGATGAAAGGACATGGCTGTGGCAATTAGGCCCTAAAATGATCATATGTGGTGGGTGAACGGTGAGAGTGACATAGTTTGGGATTATTAATAGATTATAAGGAAAAGATACTTTTCAATATAAAATTGAAAGGGCCATTTCACATTACCAATGTAGTATAAATCCTTATAAGGTAGATTTGACAATTGAGAATTGGATTGGGTGTAGATTGATGCCAACTATAGCTTGGTTTTTAATAGGCTATAACTATGATTGTGATTGGGAAATTTTGGAAAATGAGAGCATGTTGAAGAGGGTTTGACCTATACAATCCATTAAACGGGGTTTCCATGACAACATAATCTATCACAGTGTATGTTAGGATCCTAACCCTCACATAGGTAGAACAATATATTTGGATGTAATAAAGGTCAATATTAATAAGGCCTTGCAATAAAATAGAATAAGTCGGATGTAAGAAGACCTAATAAAAGCTTCTTCTTCTAGAAGGATCTTCCTATAGATGCTTCTTTTGATAGACATATTTAGTATAAATAAGAGTCTAGGGTATGAGAACCCTAGCTTGGATATTATTGTAATAGATCTCTGCTCAACTGGAGGTTGCCCCCTCGAAGAGCCCATGAACATTGCTTCCAGATTCAAAGTGTTATTTCTATTGTTATTCTTATATCATTTCAATGCTATTATGGTGAATGTTCTGGTTATATTGTTGTTATTCTACCATTTCTAGCATTTTATTTCTGTTGTGCATACTTTTTATATCTGGTATATTACAAGTGGTATCAGAGCACTTTCCTTGGCAGAAAGTGTGGGTTAATTTTTTTCCAGGGTAGAGACGTATTCCGACGTATTTAAGCCACAAAGATCTGTCGTTACTTGCATAAAATCGTGGTTGAGGGATTTATACATGCATGAAATATAA